>SNQN01004043.1:10570-29316 GCA_008642245.1 Bassia scoparia
ATCAAAATGATACCAAAAACCACTCGAAAAGCTGTTCAAAAACCCCAAAATCAAGTAGAAATTCGAAAATTAAACTTAAAATACACAAAATTTCTGAAGTTTTTGAAGAACCCGAAAAATTAGGGGTTTTGATTTCCATGCTTATTTGTCTGATTAGATGTTTCAATAAGCTTTCTTGGAGGTTCAATCGGGGATTTCTAACAACTTTCTTGAAATTTAGAGCGTTGAATCRTCAATTTGGGTAGTTTCATTTTCATTCACGACCCTCACTCAAACCCTCGTTTGCTATTTTTGCTAGCTGCTGCCACGACGGGCAGCGGCCACCTCAGATGAAGGCTACGTCGAAAAACCCACGCCATTGCCCCTGCTAGACGTTGCGACGCCAATCGCTCAGTCTCTCTCGTCCTAATTCGCTGCTCTATCGTATGTGAGTGTCTCTTCTTCTTTTTTAATTTTTTGAAGTGGGTTAATTTGGTTGAATTATGACTTGAATTAATGTTTGAATTAGGACTCATTGTGTTTTAATTAGGGCTCGAATTCTTGATATCAACTTGTTTTTGTATTTTTATTTTTTTTGTTTGTCTCATGTTTCAATTTCTGTTGAATTTTGTTTGATATTCTTTACCTCATCTTTGTTTCAAAACTGAACTGTTTTTGAGTTGAATTTTGTCTCAATTCTTCGTTTTGATTTTTGGTATTTTTATTTGATTTTTAGTATTTTCAAAACACATCTGATTTTGATTTGAATTTTGTTTGATATTCTTTACCGTATCTTTGTTTTGTTTTGAAGAGGACGGAATATATTAAACTCATGCCAAAACTTACCAGGTTGGTTGCAAGTTCCAATTATGTTCAGCCACAATATGTGGGTTGATACAATCAATACTTGGATGGCAGCCGTTTTTAATACAAGGAGTCGCAGAACCAACTGTTCTTATGTATACTTTCTTGTACAATTTTTCTAAACAAAGGGATGATCTTAAGCCCTTGTTCTTAGCTTGGACATCATGGTAATCCACTTATATTATCACCATGTAAACTTTGATGATATAATTAACATATGTGTAGCTTGATTGTAACGATATGTGTTGCGTACGAATTGATTGAACTAATAGTAGAGTCGTCCATGGTTTGTATGTATTATGCAGGGTATGTGTATGGACTGCCCTTTTGTTGCTGTTAATGGCAATCTTCAATTTATGTGCCACGATGGACTGAATCACACGGTTAGTTGAAGAACTCACTGAAATGTTGATTTTTGCTCTCTTCATCCAAGAGGCTATTAAGGTATGTATGTATAACAGAATGTGATATTGAATTATAATGGATCATATCTACTACTCTAGATGCATTTAATTCTTTGATAATATAATGTTTCTATCATTTACATATGAACTAACAATCTAGTTATGTCAAAGGGAATTRTAAGCGAATTTCAAGTTCCCCAAGGAAAAGATGAGCCGGACAATAGAGCTTATCATTCCGAGTGGCTTTACTCTAATGGAATGCTTGCAATCTTATTCTCCTTCGGGTTTCTCTATACCGCCTTCAAGAGTAGAAACGCAAGGTCATGGTGCTATCAGGTCTGTAATAGCACAAGCGATCCATATATAATATTCTAGAACTTGATTATACGTACATTACACATGATAGAGCCGTATATCAGACAAAATTTGGATGAATGCAGTTTAAGAAATTTCATAGCAAATTCGGAGATTCCATTGATGATGCTAGTGTGGGCAGGATGTCGTATGCAATGCCTCAGCAAGTTCCTTCTCGCTACTAAAAGGTTATTCGCCCTCATCCCTGAAATCGGGCTATTCTTGGACATATTGCCAGTGATGTAACTTAGCTTAATGATCTCTTTCATTAATTTTACTTCAATTTGCGTGTTTTTTACCCTCATCAAATATAAACTCAAACAATTCCTTCGGGATTGTAATCTAACTTATTACATGTAATTAAACATATTATGGCTAATTCATCTTCATAGTTGCATGCATTTTGTGAAGCAGGTTGGTGCAAGTTCCAATTAACTTATATACTAGCTCATGTGACTTGGATTTAGATGTGAATTGACCTTTCAAAATGATGAATATAATTGTGAAGCAATCTACAGCTTACAAACACATGAATTTTTAGTTGTCTTATATGGTTATAGTCTACATATAAGAAGGCTACATATAGTAGCTGACCTTGATCATGTATAGATGTACTCGATCCTTTTATCAAATCTTGTCTTCTGTTTCCAATCTGTTTACTTACCCTCATTTGGAGCAAACATATGGAATCAATGTCAATAAATTGAAAAGAGAAGATGTTAGTACTCGTATATCAAGGGGATACAGGTATACACTAGGCAGGATACTTAAATTGTTTTTTGTTTGAATATTCCCCTTATCATACTACCTGAGGCTGATGCATCTTTTGGTTTTGATAAAAACAGCTTTTCGACGTTATAATGATTGTGGAGATAGTTCAATATGTTTTTAGTGACTGTTCTGTTAATGTTTTGTCCTAGAACCCTTATGCTGATGATTAATGTTTCATGTTGCTTTATAAGTTAAAATTTGGTAGATTATTGTATCTTGTTAAGCCTGTATGTTGGACACCTTTGAGGCATGTTTGGATGAATAGTCTATATAGGGTGGATGCGACCTAAACATTGATTTATACTTTGGTTATGACAGAGGTTTGTAAGCTTTTAATGTAACTCCGGAAAGAATTCTGGAAATGCTTTTTTTGTGGATGTTTTGAGTGTATGCATCAAAAGGTGAGTCTGCTGGTTTCTGCAGTCAATATTCTCTACGGTCTGTGTCAAATATTTCTGATTTGTAGCATAGTTTTGAATTTTCATTTTTTTTATGACCGTAAGGTTTATATCTCTATTGCAGAGTCAGAGGCTTTGTCGTTGATGAAGCGCATTGTGTAAGTATGCCTTTACTTAAAATTTCATCTTGTAGAATAGTTGCTAGAATTCAAGTGCTAATGACTTCGTGATTATTCATCAATGATAGGCTATATAGTAGTATTTTCTCAAGATACGCAACAGTTCCCAAGTTTCTTGTTGCTAGAATCATTTGCTGATGACTTCTGATTATCTTATCAATTTTCATTAATTTATCTTTTGAAAATTTACCAAATTAAATAATAGTTTACTTGATTGTGTAGTGCCCTCGTTAGCAAAATCTAGTTGATTGTGGTTATTTCATCATGAGATTCATGAAAGAGATTGTCGAGCATAGACAAACCTAAATACATGAAGATGTACGTAATTCACCTTGTATATATATAGTTGTTAGTCATTTTATTTTTGGTCACATACTAATTATGAATATTTYTCTTGCGGTGTTTTTTTTATTGCAATGTTCCAAGTTATGGGAACGCGAAATCGAAGAAGTTTTTTATTGCAATGTTCCAAGTTATGGGCAACGCGAAATCGACGAAGTGAGAGTTTAATTGTGGTTTCAATTGGCTTTTGTTAAAAAAGTTTTTTTGTATCGATTGAATTATATCAAGAAATTTGAATTCAATGTATGGATTTTTGGTAATATTAATGAAGTAAGTATTTCATATTATCTGATTTTAAATTGCAAATTTAATCATATTCGATATAGGTTCTTATATCAGTACAATTTATAGGTTTTTCAATAAAAAAAATCCGTCAAAATGTAATTTTTTTTAATTTTAAAYTACCAATTTAAAGCGCTTCAGAAGAAAACGCTTTTAAAATACTTGAAACAACCRCCAAAATTTGGGCGCCAAAGTATACTATTTAAAGCGCTTATTAAAAGCGCTTTTATTCCTTTAAAAGCGGTATACTTAATTAAAGCGCTTATGATAAGCGCTATAGATTCTTTCCCAGCGCCTCCATAGAAAAGCGCCTATGAAAACGCTTTTAATAAGCATTTTCAACGCTTTAAAAAGCTCGTTTTGGCATAGTGCAAGTGTGTGTAAATATGACTAGACTTACGTATGACTCTAGACATAGCTCATTTTATAATGCCGAGCTTTGACTATGACTTGCAAAAGTTAACTTGCTAATTATAAGCAATGCTTAATGCATGTGTTTAGACTTCTACGATGACATTGATCCTTTTGCATTGTTGCGTATGTTATGTTGCTTTGCCAAGGTGTATGTTGGTTCATTTCCCCTATGGAATGTACAAAAGGACTAAGGTTGAACTGAGAACTGCGTGCCAAAGTGCATGGTACCAAAGAAACGAAGCAAAATCGGCCAAAATCGCCCAAAACTGGGCGTAAATAGGGGTCTATGGTCATCGTAATCTGTCATTACGGCCTCCAAAGTGCATTAAAACCTCTCTTACATTGCTTAAACTTCATTTACTTCATTACTTCAAAGAATTTTGCAACGAATAAAATGGAGAGAGACTTTGCTAGTGCTTTGAATGACAAGCTTCGATGCATGGATGCTAGCGAGAAGGAGGACCTTGGAAGGCAAAATTGCAATCTTCTCTTGACTTTGAGATACGTAAACCTTGATACCAAGCTTCTCTATGCTGCTATTAGCCTGTGGGACCCGTTGATGAATTGTTTTTGTCTTTGGAAAAAAGAAATTGTTCCATTGCTTGATTAACTTGGTGTTATTGTTGCTTGGCCTGCTGTAAGTCTCTCTTATTTTCCTAGTACTGCTGAGTACTTTGATAACGAATATGAGTGATACTTGAAACTTAGTCCAACTATTTAAAAACGCATAGTGCGCGGTCGAGAAATTGACTTGCTTACCTTAGTAGATTATGTTGCTAGTGATGCCTTTTGCCGTAGAGTTTACCGTAGGCGTGCAATTATGATTTTCTTGTTTGCGCGCTTCYAATTTGTTCATGGTAAGCCGAATGTTGGTCATGCTAGCATTATTTCTATTGTTGAGCATTGTGAGGCTAGCCATACTCCTATGCCGTTGTGCACGGGAGAGTTGTTTGTGATGCTTGACCAACTTAACAAGGATGCGCATGCGCCTTTGTTTGGATGCCCCGTTTTGCTGGAAGTACAATATTTTAGCTTGATTATTTGTAAAATAGTGCATTAATACAAATATTATTGCTTGTTTATTGATGCGATGACTGAATATTGTACATGGTATTATTTTTGAGAAATTTGGCTAAGGAGCGCTTGAGCCTTGTTGAGGTGCCCAGAATCCTGTCACATATTCTGGTAAGAGATTCTTCTGTCGTAAGAGGGTCCTTGTCCACAAATCTCAGCATGAGTGGATTCTTATCCTTGTTGACCGTGGTATTCTCATGCAGTGGACTGTCTCTGGGTGGGGTATTAGGAATATGGTGCATACTCACTAGTCTCTATATGTGCGTGTGGCTAGCCTGACCATATTGACTTTTTATTTCCCTTTGAGGGTGATCAGGCAATTCWAGAAAATTCAGCTTATTCYCGTAGTTGATACTGTTCAGCTTGAGAATAAGCGTTTGCATTCGGGCAATGAGATAGAGTGGGAAAGTATTGGGAATCCCATTCTACACTTGAGGTGACCACACTAGCTTGAGGTAACCACAAGATTTCGGCTCATTACCGTGTTTGGATGAATGCCACTGATGCAATGAGCCGTGTTAAGGCAACACGTACAAAGTAGAAGGACCATGCTATGAGTGGACTGTGAATCTACTGAGACCCCTGCTGCTAAGTCTAGAGTTGTTTCTACTAAGGACAGACTTGGTCCTAAGAAGTGCTAGTTTAGTGTAGGCTAGAAAGACTTCATCATTTGAGGATTGACTCAAATGTTAATAAAAAAGACTTGGGCCTAAGAAGTGCTAGGAGGTGATGAAAAAGGAAAGCAGCAGGCTGCCATAGAGGATATATCCACGAGACGCAAATGGGTGAGGAAGCCTAAAGGTTAAAGGTCGGGAGCAAATAAGGATGACGCCAAGGAGCAAGAAGAGGAGTGGAACAAGTGATTGCTTTTTTCCACAACTCTAGTTTAATTTAATGTTCATTTATTTTGATTTAATAAAGTGACTAGCCTGCAAGCCGCTTTTGCATGTAGGCCTGCGAGTCGCCTTTGCATGTAATAAGTGAACTTGGAGTATGAAATTTTCTTTTGTATTATAGTTTCTCAATTTTGATTACAAGTAGTAATAAATTACAAACTTGCATTGCTTTTATACACTGTTTAATTGAGCTTGTTAAAGAAAACTTCCTCTAATTGTTGTTTGACTGTTGTTCACTTGCTAGTCCAAAACAAGAAGGACACTTGTTATTGTGGACGAACCCTAGGGCGTGGTTGCCTACGTATCCTGTAAGGAATCAAGCCATCCGTAGTTCTGATGCAGAGTACTATTGTGTTGTTGAAACGCGTTGCGTGTGTTTGCCTTAGACATAGTACTTCTTGAGCTAGTCTAAGTTGCTGAGGTTGTAGAAATCATCACCATTATTTGAATCTATTAGTTGAAGTGCCCTTTTGTAGACACCCAAATGTGCCTCCCCAAATGAGTAACCAATGATGAAACATACCAYGTTTCGTGATCAATTTGATTCTGAAAAGACGCAGCTAAACTCGTAAAAAAAGCTCGAAATATGTGAAGTCATGCTCGAAATCATGAGGCAAGGGTCAAATAAGTGGCAAAAGTATTTTCTTTTATTTATTCTAATTATTTTATATTTTTGGAATTTTCTTTTTAACTTTAGGATTTTTTAAAATAATTTATACTAGCGATTTTCATAATTTTTCTGAGTTTACCAGTATTTTTAGATTATTTTTCCGATTTTTCTATAATTTTCTATGAATTTTACAATATTTACAAAAATCAAAATATGCAAAAAATACATAAAAAATCAGAAAATACTTTAAAAATACCAAAAAATACATGGAATGTTCTAGAACCCCATAGAACCGTATTTTCTTGCAAAAGGGGGTGTCTAGGTTCACTCACTATCCGAGAAGAATTGGAATATTTTCGAAGAAGGTAGGGAATAATTGAGCGTATATTTTGGTTAAATAAGACCGGAATTACGTGAATCACATTAAAGTTAGATTAATTATGGATGACCGGTTTTTAGGCATCGTATTAATTTGATTAATATCAAATGGTCACAATATTTAGGTTAGGTAGCCATTTTTATATAATAGGAACTCACTTTTTAGTAGTAACTCTAGGATTAGAACGCGAATAAGGTTTGAAATTGCTAAGTTGCGTGCATCCAATAATCGTGTTTGAATGGAATTACAATGAGACTGAGTAGAGGCCGCTACATGCGGGCAGATTGGGTCAAAGATTCAATCCGTACCATGTCCCCGAACCCACGAACTGGTTACTAGATCGGACCGTGGGGCCTTTGTTTTGGCACCAACGTTTCGGGCGCCCGTGATTAACCTTTATAGACACGGTGGCGATCCCCTTACTCGAAAATACTCCCCCAACGCACTCACATGCGGGTTYTGTGGCTCAAGCCCACAACACAACTACCCATTGATGTAGGCCCAAGCCCCCCGCGGGGGCCCACGGTCTACACCCTTTTAGTAAGATCTTCTTGACAATGTAAGAATCTGCCTTATTAGRACTGAAATTTCCTCGAGGATCTATGACTGTCTTGCGAAGGCTTCTTTGATGCCTCGTGTTTTGACTCGTCGGTTGAAGTACCATTCGACCCTCTTTATGAATGCTTGCACATGATGCAAGACTGCCTACCGTTTTTCGTCGAGCAAAGCAAACTCGTCGAATCTTGTCCTTACCCATTCTACTTCGAGGAGCTTACTATATAGGACAATGCGTAGAGACGGGATCTCTAGTTCTACTGGTTGAACAGCTTCGGCAGCATATACCAGTGATAAAGGAGTAGCTCCTRTTGAAGTGCTAATAGAGGTCCTGTAACACCATAGAGCAAAGTGTAGCTTTTTCGACCAATCTCTGTAATTCCTCGTCATCTTAGACATAATTGTTTTGAGATTTTTGTTGGCTGCTTCAATTGCTCCATTGGCTTGTGGCCTGTAAAATGTTGGCTTGTAGTGCTGGATTCTATATTTGGTAATCAAATTCGCACACGCTGCTTGAAAGTGGGTGCCATTGTCACTAATGATTTTATGAGGGACTCCATAGCGACAAATGATGTTGTTTTAGATGAATTTTGCCACGTGCTTAGCTTGAAGCTTTACATATGACACTGCTTTGACCCACTTTGTGAACTAGTCTATGGCCACAAGTATGAATTCATGACCTCGTTGCCCGAGCGGTGTAATCTTTCCTATTATGTCTATCCCCCATGTTATATTAAGAAAGGCCATGGAGAGACAAACGCTGATAGGGAAGATGGAGAACACGCTGCGCATTGGAGTATTTCTGGCAGGTRTTGCACGTACGAAGCTATTGAATGCAATGACTTTCCATGGTGGTCCAGTAGTTCCCCAATTTAATGATCTTACTGGGTAGGAGCCTGCTATTCATGTGATTGCCACAAACTCCATCATGGACGTGCTCCATGTTCGTTTGGCCTTCTTGGTGAGTAATGCAAAGGAGGTGAAGATCGTTGTAGTGGCGTTTGTAAAGTTCCCCACCTTAAAGAATGCATTGAGATGCAGGATGCCTCAGAGCTCTTTGTTGCTTTTTTGTTGCATTAGAGCGAGGGATATTGACCAGTTCCTCGATAGCTCTAGATGTCGATATACCATGGCTCTTCTGGATTGAGGTTGGGCATGCACCACATCCGTTTTGTCTAAAGTGCAGATATAATCCAATTCTTGCCTTCGTTCAATGACCAAAGGMATTTGAGTCACTGAAATAGGAATTCGCACCATGGATGCGACTTTTGTTAGTGCATTTGTGAATTGATTGTCTTCGTGCCGTAAGTAAGTGTATTCGACATCGTCTATTTGGGATGCAATGTTTTCAAGGTAAGACTGATAGGGAGCAAGGCTTTCAATTTGTACCTTCCATCGGCCTAAAATCTTATTTATAATTAGCGCAGAATCTCCATATACCCGCAATTTCTTAACATTAAGTGCAACGGCGGTGTGTAATCCCATAATACATGCTTCGTACTCTGCGGCATTGTTAGTAACGTCAAAGTCGAGCTTTACAGAGATTAGGGTGTGCTCCTCTTGTGTTGAGATAAGAGGCACTCGAACTCCGCATCCTTTTTTATTAGATGCACTGTCGAAGTATAATGATCAACTGTCTTCCTCAATCATCGTTAGTTCCTCATTTGGGAAGTCAAAGTCCTCGGGAAGGCCTTCGTCTGGAGAGTCTGTTAGGAATTCGGAGACAATGCTACCTTTGATGGATTTTTGAGCCACGAACTTAAGGTCAATTCCCGCGAGCATAACCTCGGGAAAGACATACATTCGTCGACTACCGGCCTTTCAAAGAGGTACTTTAGAGGATCGCCTTTGCATACATTGTGTAGAGTATGTGTGACCAAGTAGTGTTAGATTTTTCGTGATGCCCATACTTAAGCAAAGCATAGTTTCTCTATGGCAGAGTATCGTTCCTCGTAGGGAAGGAACTTATTGCTGAGATAGTAGATAGCATTTTCCTTGCCATATATTTCTTGAGTAAGCATTGCTCCGTCTACGGTGCTTGTTGCTGTAAGATAGAGCCTTAATGGATGCCCAAGGTGAGCAAGTGCTAACACAAGAGGATTAGTGAGGTATTCATTRATCTTGTCGAAAGCTTGTTGGCAAATATCGTCCCATTTCTTGGGTATACCTTTATGAGATGTGATGCCTAAAAAGTGAATACTCGGTGCCAATGACATGAGTACCACGTAATGCAAGATACCTTATACATGCTGTCTTAGGGATGCTGTATTYGCATAATATTTYGAGTATTGCCAACACATCACTAAAGGTAATAGCTTTAGTGAATTCCCCTGTGAAGTCGCCAGAAAATTGTACGGGCGTCGGGTCATCACCGGGCCGGACTAGGTCCGCTTCCTCTACTCCGGGGGGTACAATTTAATGGACGGCTCGGTTTGTTTGCTAGAATTGAATTCTTTCTTTTCCATAGTGCGAGTATGTCTAGAGTTGTTTGTTTATACTCAAAACGAGTAGGAGAATTCGCCACCACACTTCTTTCTGGAAGCGGCGGAACCCAATTTATGCCTTGCCTATAATTGCATAAAGAAAGGCRAAGGACTCCTGATCGGGAGGTATTTGGCGGTCGTTGAATTCACCAAAACCTCTCGATGCAAAAAAAAAATTACAAAACCTAACAAACTAGCTACACAAGTATAGCGAGTAAGTAAGGGTCGTACCCAAAAGAGGCTAAGTCATTTGCATGAGTTTAAACACTCAAGTTTGGGAAGAAAAACGAATGTTGAAGTTGAAAATTGCTAAAACTAGAAGTAAGCTAAAGAAATAATGATTTGAAAAWAACTATCACAAAGCACTTAGGAATACTAGCTTGCCCAACTATATAAGCAATTGTGATCTTAGCTTAGAAAATTAGTTGGAATCAGCTCCTAAGTCATCCAACTCTACCAAACTTGCTCAAACCAAAGTCCCCTTCAAGTGCTCACAAGAATTAGTCAAAAAATTATTAAACCAATACCCTAAACAACCCCTTCAATTCCTTGCAAAGGTTGAACAAGGCAAACTCTCCCTCCCAAAGCCTTGGGTGGCCCAATCCAAAACCAAGTAAGATTGAGAAACCACAAAAATAGGAACAAGGATTGTTGAAAAGAGATGATAATATCATTTTCGCATCAATGGATTATAGTTAGACTCCCAACATCCCTAAGCTAGAAAACTACTCACAAAGCATGATTGAAAGCAAGAAAAGAATAAAAATAGCCAAAGGAATGATAGAAATAGTCATTGAAGCAACAAAAACCAAAGTAAAATAGGGTATTGAATAACTTGCTGAAAACTAAACCAAATTCAACAAAACAAACATCAAAAGACTCACACACACACACTAAGATTCAATCTATCAACAAATGGAATAAAAAACTAAATTATTAAAGAAGACCCACAAAAACCTAGAAAACAAAAAATGCTCAAAACATGAAGTAAAAGAAATCAAAACTGATAACTAAAGCAAGAATTAGAATTACCTCGAAAAATTGATTGAATTGCATATAAGCCTTGGTAAAATTGGTTGAGAATTGAGTGAATTAGAACCACAACAAGATCAAGAATAAGTAACTTTTTCTCTCCTAAAACTAAGGACAAAAGAAGAAGATGAAATGAAAATTTGGGAGAAAACTAAAAACTGAAATAAGAAAATTGTATTGAAAATGAAAATTACAACTTATTGCTTACTACTTGCTTCTAAATCTAACTACTTACTTACAAATTCTGTCTCCTAAAAACTATATATACAACTCAATTACAAAGATTACAATATTTACAAGAGTCAAGGTCAAAGCCAGTCAGCAGAGTAGTCAACGCTAGAAAAGTCAACGAAAACCAATGCCACGTAGGCGCGTGCCACCTGAGATGCGCAGTGGGTGGCGCGTGCCGCTGCCTCRATGCGTATGCGCTYACATTCACTTTTGGAAAGGCGTGTAGGCGCGTGTGGGGACGCGCGTGTAGCAGCCTCAATGCGCGCCCGCGCCTTTTTCCTTCTGTTTTTGAGGGAGTCCTCTGTAAGCGTGTGTGGTGGCGCAGGGGGTCAGGTGAAGGCGCGTGCAGAGGTGCATGTGGTAGCCTAGATGCGCGCACGCGCCTTTTTGCCTCTGCTTCAGCCTATTCAACTATTCTAACTTCGTACGACCATAACTTTACGCTCAGTGCTTGAAATGCAGCTTTTAATATATCGTTGGAAAGCTCTCGGAATCTAATTTCCAAGCCAAAATGTCTCTCCTGCAAATTCATATTTTGCAAAAATATATGGCTCGAAGAATCTGTTAGGGTGCATGTTCAATTACTTAAAAGCTCACCCTTCGCAAATACAACCACACCAGCACGTAATGAAGCACAACACTATCACACACATGCTTAGACAACTATTAAACACTCACAACACTTGAAATTGAGTGTATAAGAATAGAAAAGAAGAGAAATCAAGTTAAAAACCTATAAAAACTACTAAAAATAAACAAAACTCTATAAAACTATACAAAGTGGAAATCTAACCAAAAGGCTAGTAAAATGATATCGAAAACACACAAATTTGCCAAAATAAGGAAGAAACAAGTTCCTATATGTTACCATTTTTGGCACTTATCATCTCCATGTCGAGTAGTGCACCAAAGGTCTAGATTAGTGGACAAAGGTAAGGGTGAAGTAGTGCAAAACACCCCCGTGCGTCTAGCGGCCTCTACTCGATCATTGTGAGTTCATTCTCCAAAAGACAACAACAAACACAATTTCGTTTTAAACCCTAAACATGCAAGATTACTAGGCAGGTTGTTTAAAAAAAATACTATGCATATGGTGTCTAGTTTGTTGTGGCATGTCTTGTTAATTTCGTATTCCAAGAGCCTAATGTCGGTTGTCCATKGTTATCTTATTAGGCGTGAAACACGAAATTTGCAAGTCTTCTTTAAAGCATATTATGGGTGTGAGACAAGCATGCAAGCACTCGTACGAGGAATTGAAAGCTTGCCTTAAAGTTGTTTTTAATTTGAATTGTCGAGTAGTTATTATTCAATATTACATGCAAAATTACATAGAAAGTCAAATTTCTAATCAAGCATGCAAAAGGGTGTTTAGAATTGAGACTTTGGCCTCAAACTTACCTCGCAATACGATGYCGAAGATTAAGGACGTAGCTTTGGACCCTTATGAACCCTTGTTGAACCTTAGAACCCTTATAACCACCTAGATCTAATGCTAAAGTGTGTTTGAACGTATTTGAATGTGTTTATGAATGTATTTGAGTTTATAAGAGAGTATTGAGAGTATGGACGGGTGAGGCCGTGCCAATGTTGCAAGAAGTTGTCCCAAAGTCATCCAAAGTTGTGAATGAACYGAGGGGGTTTATATTTATAGGCAAGGCCTAAAAATTGCAAGATTTTGGGCATAATTAAGCCTAAAACTATGCGTGGCTGGTCCAAAATTGCCAAATTTAGATTATTTTGTCGGTTTTGTTCAGGGAAAAAAATTATATCATGCTTGTACGAGTATGTTTCGTGCATAAGAAGACAGAGGATGCATGTGGACATGCTTAGTGAGCAATCTAGCTCGGTTTTGCGTTTTGCTTAAGAAATTCATAAGTATTAATCCACAAATAAAAAAATCATGGAAAAAATATGTCAAAATTTCCTTGTAAAACGTAGTATTTTGTGTTAAAATTTCGTAATTTTTTTAGCTGTGTTAATAATTTAATTAGTTATTGCATAATTAATTCAATTGTCGGAAACCTGCAAAAATTTTTAGAAAAATTTAAAAAAAACCAAAAAAATTGAAAAAAAATGATTAAAATTATTTGAAAATTTAAAATTATTTTTTGAGGCGCTAAGTGCTTATAAACGCTTTATTGTGGAGTCACTACCCCCCCCCCCCCCCTCCCCCCCCGAGTTGAGCTATGTTCAGTTGAGTCTTGTTTCTCAACTCCCTTCTTTTCTTTTTGCTTTTGTTTTTATGCACTAACTTGAATTTGGCTCATGTTCCCTCACTACTGGATCATGGAATGATTCCTTTGCTGATTTGAGATCCACCTGGTTTGGATGATTTTTAATTGAGCCTGCTCCTCTAGCTTCCAACACACTCAAACTCGGGTTCCCTAAGGAATTGTCTGTAGAGATGCATTATTCATTTGGATTTTCCTTTTTGTGCTACACACTTGCACATGCTGCTATTTGTAAGTTTTGGTTTTAGAACTATCGTACTCATTTAACCCTCATTTAGACTTATTTTGAGCTAATTGTATACTTTAGTACCATTTTATGCTCATTTGCATCACATAGAGTTTTATGAACACTTAATTATAAAATGATTCATTTCATGTGTTTTTAAGGTTTCCCTACTTTGACATTTGGTTGAGTGATTTGTAGGTCATGGAATCTTTTGGAGGAGAGCATTGGAGGAAGAGAGCATTTAGAGCTGTGAAGGTGTCAGCTATTGGAAGAAGCCTAGTAATATTGAGAAGGCAAAGTTGAAGATGAAGTTCAAATCAATTTCGACCTACTTCGTTTTGGCAATACGTTATGTTCTAACAACGATTTTTGTCAATGCATGGAAACGACCAATTGCATTGGAATAGAATCCAGCTTTAAAACAGTTATGCAATGCATCTGCATAGAAGTCTAAATAAGTTATGAGCGTTCAAATCGAGTTTTGCGTTTGTCGCTCTGCTATGTAAGCTTCATTTCCAGTAGCTTAGGAGCCGAGCAGACGCTCGCAAGGACCCCTGCGAATTCACGCGTGGATTGCGTATTTTGGCGCTTTGTAGAGGGGATATAAATACATTTTAGGCCATTTCAGACACATTTCATCTTCTTAGTTTTAGGTTTAGATTAGATTAGTCTTAGGGTTTTAGGAGAGAGAGAAATAAGCTTGTTTGATTTCCATTCAATCAAACGTTTTCGAATCATTCAAGTTCTTCGCGTTTTGGTATCATCTCTACATCTCTTTTGTTTTTTTTATGCTTTTTTGGTTGTTGTTACTTGCTTTGTTAGAATTGCTTAATAGTTTTGGTTCTGCTTATTTCTTGTTAATCTTAGCTTAAATCAATTTCTCAAGAATGATTAGTGTTAGATGGTTGCCTATTTCTTGTTTTATTGCTTTTCCAATCATGATTAGTGGGTAGTTTTGTTTTCTAGGGTTTATGGGAAGGAACTCATAAATTGATTTGGGGCTTTTGACTTGCGAGCTTGATAGATTAAGGGGAGAGTAGTTTGCAGTGTCTAGGGAATTGCTTGTGGCCAAAGTTAATCCCCTTGTATTAGCGATTTTGTTATGCTTTGTCTAGGAGTGTTATAGGATTGCTTTTCATGCCTTTGGACTATGAATTTGATGGTGCCTTGAGAGAGDACTTGAGGGTTTAGGATGGTAGGTTGCTCTTTGTTTATGGTGGTCTAATTGAAGGGTGAAMATGGTGAGGCCTTAAGGGATACATTTCATCCTTCGTTTTAGACTCAAACTCTTGATTTGGGGCCCTAGTGGAACGGCGAGAGTATTTAAGTGAGCCATCCCTTTTCCCGGAATTTTGTTAGGATAGTATGTCAAGTTCCCCAATTGTGAATTGAGTTCTGAAACATAAACTCTAGATTCTTTAACTTTTGAAA
The DNA here is from genome assembly GCA_008642245.1 of Bassia scoparia. Taxonomy (NCBI): domain Eukaryota; kingdom Viridiplantae; phylum Streptophyta; class Magnoliopsida; order Caryophyllales; family Amaranthaceae; genus Bassia; species Bassia scoparia. The sequence continues at coordinate 25,706 of SNQN01004043.1, forward strand.
TCTTTGTTTCACTTGCTAGTTATTAGTTGGTAGTTACAATTGAAAATTCTCGCAAAAGAAATATATTCTCAAGACCCTTAAGTAAACAATTGGTATTATCTATGTTGTTCCTCATGTTTGATCCCCCACTATACTACATCTTGGGGTTATTTGATTTGGACCTGAAAAACCCTCATCAAATTGGCGCCGTTGCTGGGGAACAACGGTTTAGATTATTTCAATTGTCTAATTGGGTTATTGCTTTCATTTTACTTTTCTACTTTTATTTTACACTTGTCATTGCTAACACTTGTCCTAGCTAAGGATTCGCAAGAAGTTTCTTATTGAGGAGCATTTTCAAGAATGGCTAGTTTCTCAATTCCACAATTTGAGGACGAGCCATTTTTTTGGAGGTATTTCATTAGAGTGCAAGAGTCACATCCATTCGACTGTAGGTGTGAGCTATGGGAGGCTTGCGAAGTGGTTTATGTCGGGTTGAACAACTACATAAGGGACATAGTTGAGGGTTGCTACAATGGAGAGGTTCGAGCTATTTGCTTAGGTGAGGCTTGGGCCTTCTACAATTGGCTTGCCGAAGATATGTATGAATGGGACATGGGTACCCATTATTACCAAGTTCAACCCAACATTGGTATGCCTTCTCCCTTTTTCTCCTAATTGTAATGATGTGCATTCAAATTCTCCTTCTCATGATTGCATGCATTACAATCAAGATTTTCATGTTTCCAGTGATGATGATTGCTATGATCCTTCCGAGCATGATAAATTTTTAAATACCCCTCTTCGTGCTCTTTTGAATGAGTGTAGTCCTCAATTAGTTGAAGGCTACAATAACTTGTTGTGAGGCGTATGATCGTCTCCCTAAAGGAGGGAAAGGAAGGAAATCACTTTTTGTGCAAATGAAGAAATTGATAAAGACACGTGAACTTCTTGAAACTTGGTTAGAGGATGAATCTTTTCTCATGGAATTTAGGTTTGGGTGTGGTGGTTTGGTTCAAGAGGAGAAAAATATTGATTTTAAGGGGGATTTTGAATCCTTTGAATCCGTTTTTGAATCCAACTCTCCTATTGAATCCACTACTCATTTCCTTCATTCCCCACCGAATTCATCCTTTAATCACGAGTCACTTGAGGGAGAAAAGGATTTTGTGATTAATGCCGATAAGGGTTTTACATCTCTTGATAGTGAAGGCGTAGAGTATGGAGAGACACTTATGGGTTTGAGTGAATGTGGTGGTGACAAAACCCATTGTGATGACTCTAGTGATAGGGAGGATGAGCAATCTTATTTAGAATATCAAAATCCTCTCATTATGAATGATTTTGATATTTGCAAGCTTCTAACTCCCCTCTTTGAGGAAGATGATGAAACATGTGAGTATCAAAATCCTGTTTTTGAGAGTGATGATGATGACTCTCCCTATCCCATTGTCATTGAACCTCATTCTTGCCCCACTCCAACGTGGATGGGCGACCTTGTTTCTTTTTACCCTACTTCTCTTCCAAACTTTCTTAACTCACCACCACTTGAAAAACCTCTTCTCTTTTCTTCCCCCCATGACTCACTTGTTGATCAAAATGTAGAAAAGGTGTATAGTAATGACAGTGCTTCTTTTTCTTCTTCTTACTTTCTTGTTTTTTCTTTTCCTTTTTCTCATTTCTTACCATTTTCATCATTTAGGCATAGAGTCCTTTTGTACTATGTGCATCTTTCACTCTTGTCTATGTGATTTTCCTTGAGTCGTGTGCTAGTGCATATGACAAACTATTGCGATCGTTAAGGTGTTTTTTACTAAACAACACCATTATGTCTTGTAAATAGTTTTCACTTTGCCCTCCCTTCCCGCATCTTCCTCTCTTTTTTGAAGCATTAGGGACAATGCTTTATTCAAGTTGGGGGGGCATGAAAGGACCTTTGTTCTTTTTTTTTATTACATTTTCTTTTAAAAAAAGGTTTTTCAAAAATCTAAAAAAACAAAAAATTAAAAAATTTCAAAATCATTTCTTAGTATAGTGGTAGTTTTGCCCCGACTCTGGGGATGTCCGCCGAGTCAGTTGACTTTGGGTCACGCTTCCTCGATGTAGCTAGCCCATAACTATGTTGAGCCTATTAGAACCACCGTCCCACATCACTAATCGGCTTTAGAGTTTGTTTGTGATTTCCACAGGTACTTGGCAAGGTGAGCTTGGTTGCGGTTTATTAGCAACCACCTTGTTTGGTGGTGTGGRTAAGATTACTCTAACTCCGCTTCTCATGGCCTTTTAGCTTTACTCTTCTTTAATCTCTCATTCATGTTTGGTGGTCAGCTGTCCCCGTGCCTTGAGCACGGAAGGATTTTGCATATATTCTTTCAAAGCAAGTAATGATTGGCTTTGTCTTGACAACAAACCTTTGGACCGGACTTGATTTTTGTGGGATTGGCTATATTGATTCTTGGGGTATTTTGCTAGTCACCGTACCAATTGGACTATCCTTCCACTCTCCTTTAGGGATCCAAGTTGAGTCCAACCCAACTTAGGATAAGGCTTGTACATTGTGGTATTTGTTGAGACCTAGTGAGGCGAGGGATGATTTCTAGCGCCCCTAAGCACACAAATTTCAAACACATCTTGAGGGTCTAGCATGTATCATTTTCGCACTTATATCTCATTCATGTTCTTCCAAGGCTTAGACCGAACCATTATAAGGGATGATTAAGGCATTCATTTCGGGAATTGGGACACAAAAATATTTTTCTTTCGCTTTAACATTTTGTTTCACTACAACAAAAATGACATAAGAGACTGGTTAAAACCCCCCAAAGAGACCTCCAAACAACCGGTTTATATCTTGGAGGTCTCTTTGGGTAAGAGACCCGGTTTATTTTAGAAGTCTGTTAAGTTGACATAAGAGACCGGTTGTTCTAATTCACCGGTCTCTTTGGCATCAATATAAGAGACCGTTTCTGACAGAGCACCGGTCTCTTAAGTTGGTCAAAGAGACCGGTGTTATGTCAGACTCGGTCTCTTAACTATTTTTTGTAATTATTATTTTAAAGCTAAAGAGACCGGTTTTATGTCAGCACCGGTCTCTTATGTATTTTTATTTTTTTTTTAAATTTGACCTGTAGCATTCTACACACTAGCTTCATATATATATATGGATATGTGGTACCTGTCTGCTTTCATCAACTAACCACGAAGATCAAGTACACTAATTTCACAAAAATAAAATTACAATATATATATATATATATATATATATACATATATATATATCATATTATATATGGATATGACATGTCTTCTCAATTTTCCCAACAATGCAACTCCATTTTTATTTGCAACAATATAATCAAACCACATTAATTTCACAAAAAACACTTTCATTAATTTTTTCTAGTTAAGCTTACAAAAACCAATTAGGTCAGTATCTTACATCACCTAATTTCACCAAAATATATATATATATATATATATATATATATATATAATTGTTTTCACTTAAGACAAAAAATTATGTTTTTTTTCCTCCTACTTATAAACTAATCAAGTAACATACGCTCGATTTCTTCGTCGTCTTTGTCAACTTCTTTGTTCTTCAATACGTACGTCACCCAATCTTGTCTGAT
>SNQN01004043.1:29346-34346 GCA_008642245.1 Bassia scoparia
CCACAGTCAAAGGGACCACACGTTAAGAGATGTGATTTGGTCAACCGGTTTTTTAAATGGATATAAGAGACCGGTTTCCCTGAATAACCGGTTTCTTAATCTAAGAGACTGGTTATTAGATACCACCGATCTCTTAGATATGKTCTTTTATGTCATTTTTGTAGTAGTGTTTTTATTTATTTCCTTTTCAAAAAATCGGGAATTTGGGTTTACATTCTCCTTTGCAACCCTTTTGAACTTCCACTTTCTTCTTAACCTATACTATGAACTACGGCCAAATTAATTTGWTTCGCCTTTAGCGTCAAGTGAAATGAAGCTTGATTTGTSATGTATTTGAGCTTTAATGTCAATAAGTGGTTGAGTGTGTAGTTGCTCGGGGGATGACCTTAAAACCCCTTGTAAATATTTTTAGTTCATGCTAGTAGCTTTAAAAAAAATGAAAAAATGAAATAAAGGGGGTCCAAAGATCCTATGTTAAAGTTGTAACTGTGTTGGTTTCAAGTAAGTAGTGTTTGAGTTGGGGGGAGATAATTCGTTCACCTTAGTTTGGTTGTGTTAAGCTTTTGCGTTTATAAGTTCACTTGACTAGGATAAGCACCATAGCCCAATTTCTTACCCTACCCACCTTAAGCCTAACATTATAACCCAAAAGTCATTTTAACTCTAGATGCTTGTGTTTTTTCWKTGGAAGAAGACATGAGTTCACATTTAAGACACATGTTAGAGTTGTTCAATTTCATTCCCTTGACTTTTTCTTTGGGCTCACACTATTCGGCTTTGAGACGCCACTTTGTTTTGTGCCTTTGAGGTGGGTGAGAGGTGTCTTATTGGAGAGTGAGAGGTGCTTAGTTATGATTGATTGGGCCCTCAAATGCCCATTTGTGACCACTAAATTTTGTTAGCTTGCTTGCCCTTTAGAGGATTTAAGGTCAAGAGCACAATAGCGTCCTTAAGGTCTACTTCGGTCTTTGGTTGACAATGTGATTTTTCGAAAACGCTTGCATTGATGGATTGAGAGTTGTGGGTCAATCTCACAGGAAACCCTCACGAGAGCACACTCGTCCTCTTTGGCGACATTGAGGTTTTAAGGGCTTGTCATTATTGCTAAAAGTGACTGTGATTCCTACGAAAATGAGTTAGTGTATATAGTTTGTTTTCATGTTTTACTTTGTTAGTAGAATAAAGTTTCTCTCACTTTTTTTGTTTGGAGTTTACTTTGCCTCGGGACGAGCAAAGGTTTAGTTGGGGGAGGTTTGATAAGTGGTTTTTAGGGCAACTTATCGTACTCATTTAACCCTTATTTAGACCTTATTTTGAGCCTAATTGTATACTTTAGTCCCATTTTATGCTCATTTGCATCACATTAGAGTTTTTGAACCTTAATTGTTAAAATGATGCAATTTCGATGTGTTTTTAAGGTTTAGCACCTACTTTGACATTTGGTTGAGTGATTTGTAGGTCATGGACTCTTTTGGAGGAGCATTAAAGGCAAGAGGAGCATTTAAAGGCATGGAAGGTGTCCTAGCATATTGGAAGAAACCTTAGGAAGGTTGGAAGGCAAAGTGAAAGAAAGTTCCAAAATCAATTTTCGACCTACCTTCACCGTTTAGGCTATAACGTTCGTTATAAAATGAATTTTGATGCGTGACGAATTGAATTGGAAACTAGAGATCTAGAGCTTTCCAACGGTATATCGCACGCTGCAATCGAAGGTCTAAATCAAAAGTTATGAGCGTTTCAAATTCGGAGTTTTGCGTAATCTAGTCGCTCCTAAGCTCCATTTCCAGTAGCTTAGGAGCGACCTAGGAGCGACCACTACGAATTCACGCGTGGATTGCGATTTTTTAGGCCTTGTTTAGAGGGGATGTAAATACCCATTTGAGAGCATTTTCAGACACATTCTCATTCTTCTTAGTTTTAGGTTTAGGTTAGAATTAGTTTAGGGTTTGAAGAGAGAGAGATTAGCATGTAATTGCAATTTTCATTCAATCAAACTTTTCAATCAATCAAGTTCTTCACTTTGGTAATCAATCTCAACCTACTTTTTTGTTTTCTTTTATTGTTTTCTTGTTTTGTTACTTGCTTTTGCTTAGAATTGCTAGTAGTTTTGAGTTTGCTTAATTCTTGTTAATCTTAGCTTAAATCAATTTCTCAAGCATGATTAGTGTTAGATGGTTGCTTGTCTCTTGTTTTATTGCTTTTCCAATCATGATTAGTGGGTATTTTCGTTTTCTAGGGTTTATGGGAAGGTACTCATAAATTGATTTAGGGCTTTTGACTTGCTAGCTTGATAGATTAAGGGGAGAGTAGTTTGAAGTGTTGTGAAGMTAGGGAGTTGTTTGTGGCCAAAGTTAATCCACTTGTATTAGTGGTCTTATTATGATTTGTCTATGAGTCTTATAGGATTGCTTTTCATGGTGCCTTGAGAGAGGACTTGAGGGTTTAGGATGGTAGGTTACTCTTGGTTTATGGTGGTCTAATTGAAGGATGAAAATGGTGAGGCCTTAAGGGATMCTTTTCATCCTTCGTTTTAGACTCAAACTCTTGACTTGGGGCCCTAGCGGGACGGCGAGAGTATTTAAGTGAGCGATACCATTTCCCGGAATTTTGTTAGGATAGTAAGTCAAGTTCCCCTATCGTGAATTGAGTTCCGGAACATAAACTCTAGATTCTTTAGCTTTTGAAATCTTTGTTTCGCTTGCTAGTTTTTAGTTGGTAGTTACAATTGAAAATTCTCGCAAAAAAATATTCTCAAGACCCTTAATTAAACAATTGGTATAATCTATGTCGTTCCTCGTCTTCGAACCCCCACTATACTTCATCTTGGGGTTTTTTGATTCGGACATAAAAACCCCTCATCAGCTATCTTGTTTGTCTTGAAATAGATGCCTATGGCAGGCGTCATGAGACTGTTAGGAGTGATAAGTCTTTGAATCAAACTTAGCTAGTGCACGTACATGTAACAATRTTAATGCACAATAGGAAGTATAAGACTGCTTTACAGCATAGTAGTCTAAGAAATTGTTCCTTCTCGTTCCTCACCAATACATGGAACTTTGCATATCTAACTATTYCCTGCATATAGACAAGTTAGTTTGATAGATAACACATATGAATAATAACTTGTCTAAGTAAACATCATTCCAATTACAGCTGGTGCCCCACCAACTATATTCACACTTCAATGTCCTGTTTCCTTTCAGTGTTTCTGTTTGTCATCATTCAAAACCTAAGGGACTCAACAAATTCCCCCTTTTTAATGTTAACAAACTAATCAAAGTTACTTACAACCAACAAGTTAGAAGTACAAAACCTCAATTCAGTACTCAAACATTTAAGTACAACCAACAGACTCAAGAATCAAGTGAAACAGTTAGAGAAGCTAACTGGTTCTTATAAAAAGAAAAATATTACAGAAAAATAAAATGACTCCCCTAAACTAAGAAACTAAAACTAAGACTATGATTCAATCTAAACTAGCAGACTCTAGGCTTCAACTTCATACATTTCTTCCCCCTTTTGGCATCATTAAAAAGTACTCTCAAGTAACAGTTTAGTGCACAAATTGTTAAATGTGTTCATCCATACAGTGGCATCAACAACCATTCAAGTTTTGTGTTGCAAGAAAGATTAGTCAAGGCATATTATACCATAGCAAAAGTTAATACTCCATATAAGGTAGCAAAGTTCAACAAAAATAACCCATATTCACATAGAATGAATGTTCGTGGATAGGGTGAGAATTATACAAACCAACAGAATCAGTTATTATAGAATTGAATAAATAAGGGGAGGGGAAACAGCAGCAGCAAATAGCATCACTCCTCTCCATCATACTCTTCCTCCTCCTATTCATCTACATCATCATCTTCAGGTTACCATCATCATCATCATCAAGTTCCTCTTCAACCCTTTCTTCTTCCTCAACTTCCTCAATTGGTTCTCCTTCAGTTTGCTGCTAGTTCTCCTTTGTTTGYAGTGGTTCCTCAACTTCTGGAACCTCCAATGTTGTTGCAGAAGCAAGAGCACTTRTGGGGGAACAGAACTAATATAATACTTGAAGCCATCTGAGCCAACATATTTGGAACTGTAAGAAGTAGCAATTGAGTTTCAGCTAATTCCTTTTCCATTTGCTCCACCTTGGTACTGAATGATGTTGACAAACCTTGAACAAAATTCATTATCTTCTCAAGAGTGCCCTCCTGGTTCTCTAACCTCTTCAGAAAACATCCTAGACTGCTGGTTCCTCTATCTTCTTCTTCTTTGGGGGATCCTTCACCACCTCTGCTGGTTCCTCCATCTGGAATAACAACACATCAGAACCAATGTCAAGACCCTTTTGCTTAAGGATAGCTTCAGTGAAAACTATTACAGGCATAATCTTTCCACTTAGAGGAACCTTCTGTCTTTTAGCAATTGTGTGATTACAGAGCCATAAGGCAGAGAATGGTGTGATGAATGGTAGCAAATCATCATGTGATCCAACATCAAGGCAAGGAGATTAATCTTTAGCTTCTTCATCATGAGATATATGAGACCCATCTCCATCATGCGCACTGTTCCCGTACCCTGAGCCCTTGGGATCAGGACTTTGTTCCACAAAGAATGCAGAACTAGCGTTACYGGTTCCTTGAGATTTCCAGACTTAAATACAATAGATTTCTTAGGCAGTTTACCCCCCAAAGAAAAAATCATGAATTTCATCAAGTGTAACTCCAACTAACACAGGACAATAATCCCCTGAGTACTTATTAAACCCATCCCTAGGTACATTCAACAGTTTGGCCAAAGAAGCAATCGACAAACTAACCTCTATGCCTTCATCTTTGGAACCAACAAACATATCAGGCAATTGTCCCAATTTCACATAAAATTCCATAACTCCAGCAATATTAGCAGCATATATAACAATCAAATAGAGGCATCCATTATTGACAGTCAATCAACATCTTAAATTCAAACAAAGCAGGCACATCAAGATAAACCTTCCAACCTTGACA
>SNQN01004043.1:36846-41147 GCA_008642245.1 Bassia scoparia
TCTACTGTTCCCATAAGATACCTAAGTATCCTCCTAACAACCTTCAAATGTGACTCCTTTGGAATGCTTTGAAACCTGGAACCGAATCCAATACACTAGTAGAAAAACGCTTATATATATGATGAGTTTTTTCATAAGGGCATATGTCGCRGAATGAACYCCATCATATGGGACTGCGGCATAAAATAAAAATGACTATATGATGGAGCTATAACCCCATCATATAGTTCTAACCATACGAAGCGGTTATAGCGTAAAACCTCATCATATAAGTAGTAGTATATGATGYGGTTTTTTCGAAAAACACCATCATATAAGTAAGAGTACGATAGGGTTTTTTGGAAAAAACCCCATCATATACTTTTAATATGATGCGGTTTTCTAAAACCCCTTCATATATTGAAAATTTTTATTAAAAAAAAATAATCGTAATAATAATAATACAAGTTTATATATATATAACAATAATAATAGTAATACTATTACTTTTCTATTACTAATTGTTATATATATAAACCTAAAACATTATAAATAAGAATTGATTTTAATTATTAATAATTAACGACAATAATTACAAGAAGAACATAATAATAAACACAATTAGTAGATAACAACACATAATAAACTCTTACATATCACAAAATACTACATTCATTACACACATGTCTGTTATTGTACATTTATACACAATATTATGCAACAGACTATGATTAGCACACTAACAAACTATTATGTTCATACTTATGTAAACATGTGTGAGACATCTCTTCCTAGACTTCCTTCCAACATTAATGAGCCACCTATGTATGTCAACGGATTTTAGAAAGTAAAATAGTTAGAATGTTGGAGACAGGCAAAGAAATGTAGTGGTCAAAGCTATTTAATTGAATTAAATTGGGAAAAAGATTCACTTTCTAGTTGATGGAGTATCTAGACAGAAACTAGGTTTGGATGTAGAGGCATTATTAAGCCAAGATGGTAAATTCATAGCAGAAGACCTATAATTTGCAGGAACATATGATTAAGATGACCGATATAGATTGGAAAAGGGAAAAAATTGATGTGAAAAAACTGAAAAAGAAAGAAAAAAAGGTACTGCACAGGAAGTTCATCAATTCGAGAACCGTGGGATTTTCCTTATGTCGACCCTRTATATAGTACCAAAACAATGTCGAATAAGATGCATAATATGATAGTTGAACAGATACTAAAATAGAAAGGAAAAAGATTCAACGAAAGATGAATGTCAATACCATTATCTCTACAATGAGTTGAAGTACTAAGCTGCCTATAATTGGCAGCAACAATGTAGCTTGGCAGCAGAAATAACAGAGGTAGAAATAATAGCTAAACAAAGCAGAAAAAAATCAAGATAACAAACAGCATAACCGAGGCTATAGTAGCCAAATCGCAGCCCTCCAACAACCTTGGCTAAGGCAATAAAACAAAGAACAAGCACAAAATAAATATTGAGCTGCAAGGCCACACCAAACATAACATAATGATGTGCTTTTAACCATAATATAGAGTGGGGTTATGCATTCGACAAGCTGAATCAGGTTTCTTATGCCTGCTTAAATTAAACTTGAATAAACTTGAAAATTAAATAAGAAGCTAATCAAACCACTTGCATTAAATTAAACTAACATATGGAACTGGGAATATTATTACAGTACTATATAGTATATATAATAAATTAATAACACATGAGTACTTGGAAAAAAATGCTTGTTGTGTGACTGTACGCCTCTACTTGCCGCCACCAGTCTGTGGCCATTACTATCGCTGATATATGGTCCTTCATTTGCCTTTTTGTATTGTTGCTTCTCCCTCTGAATCGTATTTGTGCTTAGACATGTTACCACAATTACAATCATCAATATTTAAGGAATTAATTTGATGCACTATAAACATTGAAGTACTTTATAAATACTACTAATATCTGCTAGTTTGATTCATGCTTTCCTTTATATGGTTGTACTAAGAGGCAATTTCTAAGGTAAGTTAACACAATTGCAATCATCATGGTTTGAGTAGTAATTTTTGAATAGTACAGAAACAAAATTTACACAAATCACAAAAGAATAAATACTTCACTAATGATTAACAAGAAAATATAAAGGTTAAGTCCTCACGTCCACCTGACTTGTTAATGAGTCTTAGTTAATGAACAAGCTAAGAAAATATTTTTTATTGAGTGTTAGTAAAATAATAATGTACCATGTGACATTTTGCTAAATGATTTGCTAAACCACATATGGCATACTGCTTTTTTTTCCTTGCAGCTCAACTTGTTCGTACAAAAATCAAGAGAATCATTGCATTAATTACAATTTATCTAGGAAAGTCTAAACTCTGTACACCGTTTGTTATACTATCCAAATGTATTCTCCATACTAAATACCCATATTGCTTGCTCGTATTCATGTGTAGACAACATCTTATTGACCTCTTCCCTTTGTAGATGTGGAAACAGGTGTATGTGTCATAAGCCTTACTRTTCTCCATGCCAAATTTTTCAGCAACTCTTTCAAGTACTTTTGCTGATGTATCATGATACCATCATCAGTTTGCTTAATTTGTAGTCCTAGGAAGAATCTCWGTTCTCCCATCATGCTCATTTCAAATTCACTCTGCATAAGATTATCAAACTCATTACATAGCATCTGATTAATAGCACCAAATAAAATATCATCAACATAAATTTRTACTACAATCAAGTGGTTCCCACTTGTTTTGATAAACAATGTTTTGTCTATTGTTCCTCTCTGATAATCATTCTCCATCAAGAAGGTAGACAATCTCTCATACCAAGCTCTTGGAGATTGTTTCAATCCCTATAGTGCTTTGTCTAACTTGTATACATGATGGGGGAACAACTTGTTCTCAAAGCTAAGTGGTTGCTCCACATATACCTCTTCCTTTAAGTATCCATTCAGAAAAGGTAGTGGTGACATCCATCTATAACAACTTCATATTCATGTGAGTAGCATAAGCAATCAAAATTCTAATAGCCTCTAATCTAGGTACTGGTGCAAAAGTTTCATCATAGTCAATTACCTCTTGTTGATTGTAACCCTGCACCACAAGCCTTGCTTTGAATCTGACTATTGTACCTAGATCATCTAATTTGTTTCTAAAGACCCATTTTGTACCAATGACTGCTYTGTCCTTGGGTCTAGGTTCAAGATGCCAAACCTGGTTCCTTTGGAACTGATTTAATTCATCTTGCATTGCTAGAACCCAATCAGGATCATTTAGAGCCATTTTATAGTCAATTAGTTTTATACTAGATAGGAAAGAATAGACAGCACAAAAGTTTTGATAAACACTTCTTCTCGTTTGAATCCCCTTGTTAATATTGCTTATGATCTGATATGGGGGATGAGAATATTGATACTTGTAATTTTTGAATGTAAAACCATTTTGTGCTTCCTTATTTTGTTGGGAACCAGTATCATCATGAATCTCTTCCCTTTGTGAGGAACCAGAAGGATTTATGGTCACACTGTTTCCCGTAACATCTCTTACCTCTCGTTCAGGGGATGCTATTTCATCATCGTTAAGCTCATTTGTTCCCCCTGAACTTCTTACGTGTCTTGCACCGGAGGAACCATCAGATCTTGGTTACCCTTCTTAATTCTCATTATTCTCATCTTCTGTTCTAGATCCTCCACCATCATCGTTTGGTGGATCAATAGGTGGACCTAGGTCTGCTTGCAAATCTTCTGGAGAACCAGCAGTGTGGCTCCCCGTAAACTCCATTAGTCTAAATACTTCATTAGCTTGTACCTGTGCAATCTCAGAAGACATGTTAAATTCATTGAAGATAACATGGACACTCTCTTCAACACATAGAATCCTCTTATTTAAAACTCTATATGATTTACTTTGAGCAGAATATCCAAGGAAGATTCCTTCATCACTCCTAGGGTCGAATTTATCAAGTTGGTTCTTCCCCTTGTTATCTACATAGCATTTGCATCCGAAGACACGAAAGTATGCAATATTGGGCTTTCGACCTCTAAGGAGTTCATAGRGAGTCTTATTTAACTTTGGTCTAATCAGACCTTTATTCAGAATGTAGCAAGTAGTGTCAACAGCTTCACCCCACAAACTCTTAGGGATACCACTCTTATTGAGCATCGTCCTCGCCATCTCCTCAAGAGTTTTATTCTTTCTTTCAACAACACCATTTCATTGTGGTATTCTAGGGGATGAGAAGTTGTGACTCAATCCATTTTCCCTACAATAATCAATAATGTCAGCATTATCAAATTCAGTACCATGGTCTGATCTTA
>SNQN01004044.1:0-55179 GCA_008642245.1 Bassia scoparia
TTGTTGTTGTTGTTGTGGTTGAGGGGGCATGACATAAACAAAGACACATAGAACACACTCTATTTTGTCAAAGTTGAACCTAAAGAGGTAAAAACAGAYGAAAAAAAGTTTTAGAGGATTTAGATACAATACCCAGTAAACCAATGTTTGCTTTCTATTGAAGTATGAATTCTATATGTATACAATGAGACTATGAGTATATCCTAATAAAATCGAAGCATCTTAAGACAACTTATCGCAGTCTGTAAGAAATACAGTAATTTTATCTGGCAGTTGGATCTATGATCTCAGAGAAGACCGAACCAGACATCATATCAACTGCACATTCAGATGAATGACTCGCAGTTGTTTTACTGTCAATATTATTGCCACTGCTTGTTGCACCACCACCCTCGTTAGTATTCGGGGAAAAGTAATCTGATGTGAACACATCATTGTCTGTATTGCCACTGTTTCCACCATCAAAATTGTTGTTACTTGGAACCAAACTTTCTTCTAGAGAATCACCATCACCACRGATGTTCTTCCTCTCTGCTGTTTCTTGAAGTTGTAAGGCAAACTCTAACACCCACACTACGTCTCCCATTGAGGGACGCTCGCTCCCTCGGTCACGGACGCACATCTCAGCTATCTCTCCGAACTTCTGTAGACACTCGGGTGCGATCTGGCCTGTTAGATTTGGGTCCACAATGTTATGGAGGGTTCCTCTTTTATAGTGATTTCGAGCCCACACTGCCAAGTTTGCTTCTGCTTTGGGAAGACTAGGATTGATTGCGGCTCGTGCACATAGTACTTCAAACAACACCACTCCAAAGGAGTACACATCGGACTTCTCGGTTAGTTGGTGACGTCTATAGTACTCTGGATCGAGGTACCCAGCACTCCCTTTGACAGCCGTGCTAATGTAGGTAGGACCCAACTCACTGGGAATGGGTCCTGCCTTGGAGAGACCAAAGTCCGAGACTTTAGCTGTCCACTTATCATCGAGGAGGATGTTGGTAGACTTGACATCGCGATGGATGACGAGCTGTCTTGCACCTGCGTGGAGATAATGCAAACCGCGAGCTGATCCKACACAAGTCATGAGGCGTTGCTTCCATGATAGTGGTGTAGTGTTACTMTTATCATTTCTCTCAGAGTTTTTGTACATCAAATGATCCCGGAGAGAGCCGTTTGACATGTACTCATAAACCAGGATCATTTCACCATGATCCTCGCAATACCCGATCAAGGACACCAAGTGCARGTGTCGTAGTCTTGATAGCATCTCAATTTCAGTTTGAAACTCACGAGCCCCTTGCTTTGATGTATGGTTAAGTCGTTTAATAGCCACTTGGGTGTTTCCATTTACACCATCCGTTATAGTACCCTTGTAGACCTTTCCGAACCCACCTTTGCCTATAARCAGGTTTTCGTCAAAATCGCATGTGGCAACCCTTATCTGGGCTAATGAGAATCGGTGGCAAATATCAGATGGCAGGGATGAATTCACGGTGCTTGCTGTGGATCCTGCKGAYTCAAAGAATGTTGGAATCCACTTAGACTTGCTTGAGCTGTTTGTGGCCATGGTTTTGCTACCGAAGATCTCCTCCTTGTTTGCCCTCCGCTTATAGACTACTAGGCAGGCACATAGAGAGAGGGAAACAAGAACTGCGCCACCAATTGCCCCGCCAATTATTGCAAGAGAGTGGTGGTGGTTTGATTCTATTCTAACTGAACTCGTTGGAGGGCTAGGCGCTTGAGGTGGGTTAGGAGCTGCAAGACTGCATGTGCTTCCATTAATAATATTGCTCAATTTGAAGATCTCCAAACCATTGAGCACCACATCTGTGACACTAATTAAACAGCATTGCAGCAGAGGATGATTAGTCGAGGCTCAAATAACTAGCAAGTAATTTGTGTACAGTAGTATAACATAAGTATTCTTATAATAACTGAGAATACTTGCTAGGAAGTAGGGAGTAGGGAGTAGGGAGTAGGGAGTAAACCGAAGTTACTTACAGTGTCCGATAACTAGGATGGAGGGCAACCCATAGAGGAACCCTGTTTGAGTTCTCGCTATCACCGCTGCTGTTGCCACCATCACCACGATCAACTCTTACAACATAATCTAGATAGATTGGAACCCCTAATCCTCCTGTCAACCTCCAAACGTCGACTGCTGAATCGGCAGTCTGGTTATTAATGTACACGTCAAAAACTCTCTGTCCGCTCTTTGTTATGTTAACATCCATTTCGCAAAAATGGAGCCTTGTTAGATAATCAAATCCTGCATCCACTTCAAACATCCACGTTAGGTTGTTCTTCAACTTAATTTCCGGCAAATAGTTTCCCATTACTCTCTCCGTAGCATACACTATCTTGGGCGCAGCGATTTCAGGGATTTTGGTGAAGTTGAGCTCTATATTTTCCTGATCATATTTTACTGCACCATATTTACCATATATCCCTCCTGGTGCAAGACTTTCGTCATCGAAAAACCAAGTGCGCCACATGTTGCCAGGATCATCGGAAGGGCCTACACCGCTGCCACCAATGTTAAGGCGGAAAACGTTTTGCAACGCGGTCGAACTTTCAGGAAAGTAACCAACATCAGGATTACTTAGGTACCTAAGGGGGGGATTTGTTAGATTGATATAAAGGCCTCGGGAAACCGGCACAATCTCAATGGCATTTATAAAGCCGTAACTATTTGGATTAACACCATCTCCCGGAGAGAATGTTAAGTTGAGGTTTTTCACGCTGCCCCTTCCCTCTTCAACACTGAGATGAAACTCATACATTTTTTGGGACGAATGCATTAGAGAGCTAAACGTGTTAAGATGAGAACTGAAGTTTTTGAAGAGGATAGCTTGGTTGGCTCGAAGAGAGATAAAATATTGGGAGGGTGAAATGCTGCTGCTGTAACGGGTGTCTGTTGTGAAACGCAAGCGAATGAATTTGGGGCCAGGGGTGAGGGAGAAGCTGTAGGTTAGAGGGGAGTGGAATATTCGAGCTGTGTCGTAGGGAGGGGCTAGGCTGTTATTGTCCATGGCGGTGGCAGGGGAGGAGATGGTGTTGATTTTAGGAGGGGCGAAGGCGGGATCGTCATCGCTCGTCCATGTGCGTTTGTCCCTGTAGTCATCAGCCTTGGTGGACTTGGACAGTCCACAGCTTATAAACAAAGGCTGATCGTATGGTTGAGCCTCAGATGATGATGCTGATAAAATTGCTTGGAGGAGTATAACTGAAAGTATGGAAATTAACTTCATTTTTTTTTTCCGTTGATGAATAGGTGGATAACTATGTAATGATATTGAATTATTAATACGATGTAACTTTGTACTAGTTTGTTTGGAACATTAGTTGACTCTTAAGTCTCTCACAAACTAGTCTCATCTTCGTTTCTTCGATGCTATCACACACAGATGACTTTTCAAACCATTTAATATGTTTGTTTCTATGGCCTCACAGCCCTCACTGTTGAAAGGTATGCTCTGTACGACTGTACCTCTCCTTTCGCCAAAAAAAAAAAAAATATTAAAAAATCAACAAATAAAAATAATTACCTAAAAATGAAACATTTTACATTTAGTATTATTTGATTTTATTCATTCGGTAAAATATACGAGTGAATCCGATACAAATCTTATCTTAGAAACTGTGTCATGGGAGGCAGGGGGGAAATAATGCAGCATAATGTTGAGTGTAAGAATCGATCGCTGGCCAAAGCCATGGAAAGTGAGTGAGCTACCAGCCTACCACCAAGCTACACTCATGTTCTCATTTGATTTTATTCATTATCGGAAAGGAAATGGTCAAACGTTTTTATACGTTGCCTTAAAGTCAAACTGTAAAAGTTAATACTTGATGACTGGTTTTTTTTTTCCCTAATGAGCTATAAAGGTGGAGTGTTATTTACAAAAGGAGAAAAAGAATATGAAGATTCGAACTTCTAACCTTAAGGATTGAAGGTGGAGTTGGAACCACTGCTCCAAACTCCTTCCTCGATGACCCAATGACTGTAATTGAAATTGAATTACTTTTAATAGGAGTTTTAGGTTGCTCGGGACTCGGAAGCTACAGACCTCTACATACATTGAATTTTTTTTTCTTTTTTTTTTAACGAGAAAATAAACTTATTATTACAACATATCACTAATTACATCAGATATTGCCACATCTGGCTCCTCTTCAATCCAAACTTTAAAACTCTCAAAACTACGACTACTATTCGCTAACCTATGAGCCACTCATCACTGTATTACCACTAAGTTTTGCTAAAGAAAAAGAGCAAGAATTGCAAAGATCTCCTAATTTATACCAAAGCCTGAATGATCTACATTGAAGTTGATGCAATGGAAGTTGATTCTCCTTACTTTTTTTAGTATGATATATGAAGTCTTGTTTGGTGTAGAAGACTTTGGAAATATTATTGTATATGAGGCATTGATAATTTTTTCACAATTGAAGAACAAAATAAAAATGTGTTAAAAATCAGAATTCATACTCTATATCAAATACTTGTATTTCTTATTGTACGGATCGGAGTACATCAAATACATTACAAGCTGGACGTGAAAGATCAGATGAACTAATAAAGCAATAATCATTATTCAGACGATCACAATTCACAGATGTTAAACGAAACATATACATATATAAGTGGGAGGAGCTAAAAAAAATTACAGAAATTAATCTGATTGCCGTTTGGGGCTTCGACCGCAGTCGTAAGGGTGGCAGCCGACTCGATCTGGCTTCAAAATAGGTAAAATGCAGTCGCCGCCACCGTAGTAACCACTGCTTCCGGGAGGTAGAGCGGGGTGATTAGGATTTTTGGTGCCAGGAAGGACAGACGTGTGGACGCATGCGGCATTTGCTGCAGTAAAGCCCTCTAAGCTGATAAGCAGCACTATTAGAAAGAGGATGTTCATCATCTTATTCATCTCCTCTTCAATCTTAATTGTTTCTCTCTCTTACACTCTTACGTGAGATTCGGAGCATAAATGCTATAAATAGCTGCTACTTGTACAAATATAACAGAATATATACAAGTACAAGTTAATGCGTGCCATTTGTAATCAAATTTTACTTCTCTATTAAATAATCGAGTAATATATAATAGATGACAGAACTTAGAAGTCTTCTAATGACTACTGTTGTATGTATTAGTAATTTAGTACTCCCTTCCCTTTATCTCACAATTCTCACAACACTTAAATGTTTTATCTCTCACAAGTAACTACAAGAGTTGCGAGAATTACGAGATGAAGTATTACACCAGTGTTACTCAGCTCCAATTATCCAACAATAACTTAGCCGCCCTTCAACTCAGATAAGAAAGGAGTGGCCATAATCATTGGATTGCCCTGCTAGCTATTACTAATTCTACATATCAGAGCGTTATTTGTCATCATCTTTCCATAAATTATTGTAGGGTCGTCCTTTTTGCTTCTAGTGTCGTCAGTGTCAATCGCATTCACTTGCACGCCATTGCATGTGATAAAATTTCACAATATACTCGTAAAAAGTTGAAAATTTATGATAAAATTATACGTCAATAGGTACTAGACATACTTATCTAGTTATAATATTTTCTTATTTATTAGCTCTTATGTACGGGGTAAAAAGTACAATTAGAGCTGCTTAATAGGTCACCAACCCGTTTACCGAACCTGAACCTGACCTGAAATAAGCGGGTTTGGGTTTTGATTTTTGACCCGTTTAATTAAACGGGTCGACCTGATTTGACCGTTTAAATAAACGGGTTAGGTTAAGGTTACGATTTTCAACCCGCATAAACCCACGTAAACCCACTTAATTAAATGGGTTAATTCAGATCAGGTCAACCCGACCTGACCTGACCCAAATTGACCCATTTAATTTACTYAGTTCAATACTTCAATTAATAAAAGTCACTCATTCGYTTGGGCTAATAAGGGAGCCCAAATTGACAAAAGTCACAAAACCCTAATTTCTTTTAGCCGTTTCACTCATATTTTCATTCTCTGACTTTTCAACTCTCAACTCTCAAGTCTCATTCTCTCTCTTCTAATCTCTCATTCCTCTTGCATCAGTTTTGTTTTTCAATCTTCCAAACTCCATCTCCATTTCTTACAAGGTAAGATTCTTGAATTATTCTTTATTTCTTAATTTAATTTATGTTTATTTATATTTTATATGCTCGAATTTCTTTTTTCTGGTTATTTATATGCTCGATTTTTTTTTTCTTGTTATTTATTTGCTCGAATTTTGTTTTTTCTGGTTATTTATATGCTCGAATTTTGTTTTTTCTTGTTATTTATATGCTCGATTTTTTTTTCTTGTTATTTATTTGCTCGAATTTTGTTTTTTCTGGTTATTTATATGCTCGAATTTTGTTCATTTGTTCGAATGTTGTTTATGTATTATGATTTTATTTCATGTTATTTGTTCGAATTTGTGTTTCTAATTAAATGGGTAATGTTATTCTGATTTCTAGTTTTATTTGTGTTCGAATTTTTCTGATTGTGTTTCGAATTTGTGTGATGTAAGATGGAAGATGGAATGTCTCCTGACCCAATTGATCTCGATTCTGGAGAGGAAGAGGTCAATGACTCAATGAAGATTGGAAATCCTGATGCAAAAAAGGGACCTCATATGTCTTAGGGATTGTCTTTTGGGAAGGTAAACTTGTATATTTCGAAGTATGTTAGTTTTAACTTTTAATATAAGAAGTTGAATGTTAAATTATTATCTTTATTTTGCAGCAATATTGGAACCTCAAATGGAGGACTTGGCTGAGCAAGTGATGAATTTGAAAGTGAGGATGATGAAGACACTCCAAGCCCATCTCCAAGCCCTTCTCCAAGCCCTCAACTCTCTTCCTACATGTTCTGAATTCTGATTTCTAAGTGTTATATGATGAGTCTTGACTTTGTGTCTTTGTGTGCTACCATTGATGTAACTAATGGCGTTTGGGCCAATATTTTGCAAACTTTGTTTATTAGTATGAACTGTTTTAAGAGGCCTTGTGTTTGGCCAAGTATGAACTTGAAGACTTGTAATATGGATCTTTGACTCATTGCTACTGCAGTACTGCCTTAATGGCTTATTTAATGTTGATCTTTGTGTCTTGACTTGTAATATTTCTGAATTCTGAATTTCTGATGTTTAAAAAAAAAAAAAAAAAAACAGGTCATATTGGGTTAATTTCAGGTTGACCTGATCTGTTACAGATCAGGTTTGGGTTTAACATTTCAACCCGTTTAGGAAAACAGATCAGGTTCAGGTCAAAGGGTTGAAAACCCGTTTATATTCAACCCGAACCTGAACCTGACCTGACCTGATCTGTTAAGCACCTCTAAGTACAATCCTAAGGGATAGATGTATTTGCTGAGCAATAATTGATGAAAAGAATAGTTAATGGGCCACAAGCTTTGTCGGACAAACCATGTCCACAGTCCACATTATTATTTCAACCAACCTTTACTTAGTTCATTTTTTAAATTATTTTTTTAATTTTTATTCGATAAAGTACACGATCGGGTTTTGAATAGATCCTATCTTAGGTACCAGTTCAATGGGAGAAAGAGGAAATCTCCAACATAATGTTGGGTGAGAATTGATCCTTGGTCTAAGCCAAGGAAAGTGGGGAGCTCCTCAACTGAGCTACTTCAACTTAGGGCCTGTTTACTTGAACTGAACAAAACTGAACTGAACTGAATTTTTTAAAACTGAACTAAACTGAACTGAACAAAACTGAATTTTTTGAAGAAAATTCCAAAACTGAACTGAACTGAACTGAACAAAACTGAATTTTTTGAAACTGAACTGAACAAAACTGAATTTTCTGAAATGAATTGAACTGAACAAAACTGAAATTAAGTTTAACTAAACACGCCCTTAGTTCATGTTGTAACTACAGTAGCTAAATTCTACTGCCAAAAAAAAAAACAGTAGCTAAATTGTGAGAAGGGGATAATCAATTCTTCTTACTCCGTATTATTTTATAGGAAAATTGTAATTTCTCACTTTTAATGTGCAACACTCTTTTTTTGGGTTTTTATAAGCTATGTTCACTTCTAAAAAATGGTTTCATTCTTAATAAAGCCAAATGACACTTACAATTTTAACAATTGCGACAAACATTAACAGACATACATCATACCTATGAACATTATACATCAAAAAAACAAATTTGATTAAAATTTGCCTTAAATAATTCCCTTCAACTGAAACAATACGGATTTGTGAGTTCACGCAGATTTAACATTTTATCTGTTGATGCGTAGTTACGTCGACCCATGTATATATGTACGTCATCTTCTCAAATCTGGAAAAAAAAAAAGAATTGAAGTAGAAATCAACAGTCAAAACACATGGGTTTTTAGTCGGACACATATCTTCCAATAATTTTTGAAAGTAACACCCAAACTTCAAAGAAAACAATGGTGGATGACCCCATAATTGATCCGATAACAACCAAAAGAGATTGATTGTAAAACTCACTCGGATCATTATTCAACCAAATAATTAAAAGAGGAAAAAAAAGATTTTTGGGGCTTACCACTGGTTAAAACATCAGCGAAAGCCCCTACGAAAAATTATTATGGAGATCAAGAACAAGAAGACGAAGGAAAAAGAGGAGGAAGAAGGAAAGAAGAAGAAAAAACCCAGCGGCAGAAGCTAGAACGACTAAAACCCTCTCGAGGAAAAAACCTAGCGGGACTTGACATACTTTCTAATTTAAAGATTATTGCTTTATTTATTCTATATAACTAGATAATTGCCCGAGCAAATTAATCTTGACTTATTAATATTTATCCGGACTTATAATAATGAACTTGTTTACATTAGAATTTAGAAATCATTGATTATACTTCTTCTATTACACAATAGTCGCTACACTTTCATTATTACATATTCCTAGACAAAATTTTGGGGAAGAAAGAGATAAAAGAAAGGAAAAAAGTGGCCCATGTGTGAGGAGAAAGATACAGAGAGTGTTTTATCAAAAAAAAAGTATGTTAAATAATTTGAAACTTTCTTTAAAAAAAAGTGTAGCGAGTAATTCGAAATGAATAAAGGAAGATGGAAAAAAAATCATTAGTTAATAACGTGAAACATGGTCCTGGAGGATCTGGACTATTTTTGGCCTGACTCTTGACGAACTTGCAAGAAAAGATAAACGACGACTTGAACCCGTCATGAAGTCAACTACTGTGTCTTTACGCTCTTAATAACTATATGGACGACTCGTGCACTTTCTTAAGAAATTTACAAGCATAATAATCCTAAAAATAATCCTAATTTAAGTACTGTATATGATCAATATGATTCATTATGATCATTTACACTTTCTACACTACAATAGCTTCAATTATTCATTGAATTAGTGGTACAAAATAACACCTTTAGTAAGCTCTCTTAAATGACTAAGGCAATTTCCATTATTTCATTTTTCCCTCCTAAATTTTCTTCCCATTTTTCTTTAATAAATGACCACATAAAAAAAAAGACAACAAAATAATTATTAAGTACTATAATAAATGTTTTTTGAAAATAATGATTCAAAAATGCTAGATTAATATATAATTGTAAAATACTATATTTTTTATATCCTTCCGAAAGTAATTATAAACTATAAATAAATTAAAGATGTTTTGTGAGTACGTTGCTTATTTGAAACTTTGTGTTGCTTGCGTACGTTGTTGGGTGCACACTTACATTATATTAAAATGAGTAAATTGAAAATACTAAGATTACGTTACGTATGAAGGTAATGTATTGAGGGATGATAAAAGTTTCTCCATAGATAATTTTGAAAAAATTAAAGTATTTAAAGATAAAAATGAAGGGAAGAATTGATAGTGGGGAGGATAAATTAGCGTTGGTGGGAGAAAAATGAGAACTATTACCCTCTTTGAAGGGAAGTAATTACTCACCTCCACCATATGTTTAATAATATAGTTACCATCATTTTGTTTTTGACAAAGTATATAAAAAAACGGACTTACAATAACTTAATGAAAAACGGACCAGGTCAGCCCAATTATCCCAACCAACCCACAAATATCAGTCCAACCCAACTTTAGGTAAAAACAAAAAAAAAAGAGATGTTTTTCAATTCACAACAAAGTAAGCGTACACTATACTCTCAGCATTTCACGAAAATTGCATGCGACCGCCATTGAAGCTCGCCATTGAAGCTCGAAGCTCAGCAACATCTTTTACAAAATTCAATTTTCTTTTTCAATATCAAATTTCTGACCATTCTCATCATTGTAAGTTATCAATTTTATTATTTTTTTCATTTTCAGCTTTCTGTCTCAAATTATTTTCTTTTTTTTCCATTGTTGCTGTGATTTTTGTTTAGTAATTTTGCTTTTAGTAATTTTGCTCTTGAAGATTTGAATTTTGTTTAATTGTTTGAATTACTGAAATATCGTGTTGTTTTGTTTGAGTTTTGAGTTTGAATTTTTTAAATCTAGTGTGATTTTTATCGTGTTGTGTAATTGTTATCGTGTTGTTTAATCTAGTGTTGATTTTTTTCATTTTGCTTTTGAGTTTTAGTTACAAATTCCTTTTATATTTTCAATTCTTCTGAGTTTTTATGTTTTGTTTTTCTGGTTCTGGTACTAAGCACTTCAGGAATTTCTTTGATTGGGTTAGTTTTGTAGATTGACTTGTGTATGTTTGCTCAAATCCTGAATGTAGCTGGTGTGTGATGGAATAATATGTTTTTTCTTGGAAATTTGTTGCGGTTAACTGTTGCTCTGTAAATTAGCATGCTGAGTCATTGCTAAGGTACTTAGTTAGCATTTATCATTATTGTCCAAGATCAGTTTTTCACTGTTAAGTGGTTGCTGTCATAATTTTAATTTGTTAACACTTGTGGCTTTCCTGTCTACTTTTAGATACTACCTCTATGAGTAATGAGTCTTCCTTTGCTTAAACATTACGGTACCTTAAAAATTATTCTCTCTTAGGTTCAATTCACGATCCTTGGTCAGTTGGGATGTGTTTCTTTTTTTGTTGTTTAGTTAATTGCTTGATTGGTGAATGACACTAATGACTTTTCCCTTCAATTGCATTGTTGTCAATGGCTAACTGGAATGTGCACTTAATTGGTTAGTTATACACAGTGCTTGAATCTAATTGAATATGCTTTGTAGTTTGATTTCAACTAACGAAGGTGTTAATTTGAGCAGTTACCCTTCCTGATTACTTGTAGCTAATTAGCTGATGTTCTATAGCAATGCAAACATACTGAAGGACTTCGAACAGATTAAGTATGGATACGCTACATTCTTATGTTGATTATTTACACATTAGTAGAATTCAATATTTTGGCTGACTTTGGTTGTATGAATATCTTTGTCATATATATGGTCAATATGTTTAAAGTTATGTTTATTGAGTTTCAAGTTACACTTGTATAGTTAAAAGACAATCTAATATTTTTTTTGTCAAGTTACAATTTTCTAGTTTCAAGTTATGTTAATTGAGTTTTAAGTTACACTTTGTACAGTTAAAAGTCAATGTAATATATTTTTTGTCAAGTTACAGTTTTCTAGTTTTTAGTTATGTTGATTGAGTTTCAAGTTACACTTTCGTAGTTAAATGTCAATCTAATGTTTTTTAATAAGTACAGTTTTATAGTTTCAAGTTACACTTGTACAATTAAAATGCAATCTAATGTTTTTTTTTTAAGTTACAATTTCTAAGTTTAAGTCACAGTTTTCTAGTTTCAAGTTATGTTGATTTATTTGCTATAAAATTCAATTTGTGACTTGTTTGGTAGTAGGTACTAGTTTTATATTTGTAAAATCATGTTGACAAAAACTTACAAAAAAAAAGTGTTTTATATTTCTAAGTTACTGTTTTTATTGCTTAAGTTACACACATTCTGGTTGATTGTTTATTGATGGTTTGTTTTTATTTTAGATCTTGAGCTGTTGTTTTGCTCCTTTGTTATATAGGCTAAACATCGAGCATTGCTACGAGCACAATATGTATCATGCGTAGCATGCTACGAGCAAATAATGCCAAACAATAGCTGTGTGATGCTAATCAAAAGAACAAGATATGCTCAACAACTTGAAGTTTCAATTCACAAAGATCTCAACTACAAAAGGAATTGCTATCAAGAGAAAGAAGAGGAGAAGAAGCAAATGAGGAGAAGGAGAAGAAAGCAAAGAGGAGGAAAGCTAAATGCCAAGAGAAAAGAAGGTCAAAGTTATTTCATGATGAGTTGCTAACAACAAAAAAGAAGGCAAAGCACCATTAATGGCACTAGATGATCAAGTAGTTGATATTATGAATAGTAATCTAGTAATTGTAGTATCATTCTAACATAGTGGAATATTTGTTGGTATTGAGGAAAATTTTAAAGTTACACTTTTTGTTTTCAAGTTACTATATTTTGTTCCAAGTAATAGTTTATATGAAACTACTTTGGTACTTGCTATGGTACCTTGTTTGATCTCTAATGTAAACTTTGTGAATCCTACGGTTTTTATAGAAGTTGGACAAACTTTCTTTGTTTGTACCTCGTCTTCTTGCTGAGAGCTAGGAATATGGTTGATGTACTAGTGGACTATGTGGTGTGTTTATCCATGTATTTAAAAAAGTGACAAAAGCTACAACTTGCTGCTTGACCTCCACCATCAACTTGAACATCTGTTTCATCATGTTTAATAAAAGAAAGTTTAAGGTGACCAGCATGTTATAACTTATGTTTAATTGAACAACAAACTAGCTAAGGGCCTAAAGTTTTGAAACACAGTCTTTATTCGACTGAGCTATTGTCCATCTTCTTAAAAAAATAAACAAAACAAAACATGTTAGATGAGACAACTTATGAATTACTTAATAATAAACAAGACCAATACTCAATCAAAGATCGGCTTGACTATGTTCGACTTGAGTTGAGCAAGTTAAATTTCAACTTGAAAACTCACATGTAGAAGCATTTTTGTTTTAATTCAAAAAAAAAAAATGAGTGGTTGAATTCTACAAAAAAAAAATGTGTATCAAAATAATCTTGGAATAGGAGTTTTTGCCCCAAACTCTTTCCTTTGTGTGTTTGTTGTCTTCTTCTTTTTGGTGTTGG
The DNA here is from genome assembly GCA_008642245.1 of Bassia scoparia. Classification (NCBI taxonomy): domain Eukaryota; kingdom Viridiplantae; phylum Streptophyta; class Magnoliopsida; order Caryophyllales; family Amaranthaceae; genus Bassia; species Bassia scoparia. The sequence continues at coordinate 13,076 of SNQN01004044.1, forward strand.
TAATGGTGGTGCTGTTGTTCTTCCTCTTCTTAGTCGTRTCTAGTGGGCCTTTTATCCTTTTGTTTCTTCCTTTTGTTTTTACAATTTTTGGGTCATACACCATAGGTATAGTTTCTGAATTGGTTGCTTCTTGTTCTTGTGCGGCATCTTCATTTGAATTTGCTTCTTCTTCTTCTTGTGCGGCAGCTTCAAGCAAGTCTGTTACGATCTTCAACATATTTCTCGTTTTCTTCAAGCAATTTCCTCGCTTCATTGTTGTGCTCTGCTTTCAAAACAAGGTTGTAATACCTCCTTGCTATGTTTTGTCTCCATGGAGCATATTGGATTTGTTCTTAGTTTTGTCTTTCCAACCTGTACGTAGTATAAATGGTCAGTACAATGGCAGTTGCTTTAATTTTTTTTCAAGTTACACTATATTTGTTTCAAGTTACATTTTTAGTGACATATATGAAAATCAATTCAAGTTATGTTAATCTTGTTTAAAGTTACAGTAATGAATCTACAAGTAACACTTTTACAGATAAAAAGTTTTCTGCATACTAACCTGTCCCAAACTTCCGTTTTTGCATACTTTGTCCACCTCTTCTTTATGTACTGCTCYGGAACTGTTTGAATTGAATGGTAGTGTAAAATCCTCAACGAGTGGTAGCATAGCCACCCTGAAGCCTCGAAGTTTTTGCACGTACAGGAGACACTAGTAGTTTCTTCTTCATATGTCACTGGCTGCATTGTCAGTGGCTTATTCTCAAACCAAACTTCAAATTCACTATCATTGATCTTACGTACACTCGTTGCCATAGCATAACTGAACTCCTTCTCAAAATCCATAAAAAGAGATAAAGTGTAGAGTTCCGATGCATGTTTGAGCATGCCTGACATTATTGGGAATGTAGACGAAGGCTTTGATATTGTACATTTGAATTCAAGAGCCCTCTCTATGCTCCTCCACCTTTTTATAGTCTTCTCAAATATGTTGTAAAATTCAGTAAGACTAGTTGTTCTTTTGGCTTGAAATCCTATTGCATGGTTGGTGCTTTCACTCCTTTGTGATGATAGAATGCCCGCCAAAAAAAATCTTTATTGTAGGCTGGACACCATTTTTCCTTCAAGTTGTAGACCCTTGCAAACCACTCGTGTTCTGTCAATAAGAGGAATGATTATTAGCAAATCAAAATTACAATTATTCAAATATAAGTCGCTAGTTTTGCCTTTTAAGTTGCCTTATTTATTGAACATTTTTCATTATTTATAAAAAACAGATGTAATTGCCTGACAATAGAATGTGTTGGTTACTGATTTACCTTGTCATTTTAAAATTTGCTAACATATATCTCATAAAAAAAATGCTAACATATATAAGTAGCACATATTTTTGTTCAAGTTACCCTTTTTGCGCTTCAAGTTATTCTTATAAAAATCATACACAATCACATCAAAGTGACCAACATTTATTTGCAAGTTACATTATTTTAGAAAAAAACTTTTTTCACAAAAACAAAGGATTTTAATTAACGGTTACCTGTGAGCTTGTATTTTTCCATCATCGCTTTCCAAGATTTTTCAAATACTTCTACCGTCTCACATTTCTTCAAGCAACTATTAAATGTTTCTTTGAAAGTGAGATCTCTCTTCAATTGTCCAAATCTTACTATAGCATTTTGGTGCAAATGCCATATGCACAACCTATGTCTTGAATTAGGGAAAGCCTGTAATTGAAAAATGAAACTTAAGTTACAAATTAATTGAATAAAGTCACTGATATTTCAATTAAAGTTACACTTTTTTGACAATATGCATTACCTTGGATATTGCATTGATCATCGCCATATCTTGGTCAGTAAATACAGTGATTGGCTCCTTTTGTTCCATTGACTTTTTGAATGTTTCGAGAAGCCAGACAAATGTTTCAGTCTTTTCATCTCCGATAAAGGCATAACCAAACATAACGTTCTTCCAATGATTGTTTATCCCCACTATTGGCGCACAGATTAGGTTGTATCGATCTGTTCGATATGTTGTATCAAAGACAACAACATCTCCGTATATTTTGCAATCTTCCAACATCATAGAATCTCTCCAGAATATGCTTGTCACCTTTCCAACCTTGTCCAACCTAACCCGAAAGAAGAACTCAGGCTTCTTTGTTAGTTGATCATACAATATTTCAATCAATGACTGCGCATCTCCGCCTTCAATGCTTTTCATTTTCAGCTTGTTGTAGTAGTTTAGGTGATCCCTAGACGAGTGTCCTACACAATCTTCTCCTCCGGCCTCCTCACACATAAGTCTAAAGGAATCCATGCAACCTAACCCTGCATCTTTCATTTGCTCTATTGTTTATCCCTTTTCCCTTGTGATGCTCCTATTAGAACGATGTTGGTGACTGTCATCCTTTCTTGATAGCTCATGGTTGTGTGCGATTACATGATGCACAACTTCAAACAAACCTTCCTTGTTGCATTTCACTCTAATGCCCGCCTTGCAATATGTTCTTGTTATTGCAACTTGTCGTGGTTTTCTTTGCTTTTTGGGTTTTTCCTTCATTGATCTCAATAGCAAGGTTATCGTCTTCTTTCTTCTTTGCTTGACCTCTATTTCTCTCTCCTTGAGCGGAACAAACCCAATATTRCTCCATAAGAGTTCGAGTCCCGGGAAAACACCTTGTTGTGTGGGATCTTATTGAGAATCCCACTATTCTTGAATGCTTTTCATATATGTCATGCATTTCTTCAATTGTGCTTGTTGTCAAACCAACTAAGGATCCTTCAAGCTCGTCATATGTGATGGTGCTAGTACCTGATTRAATAAAAGTTACTATTAATTCTTTAAAAGTCGCTGTAAAATTGTTTAAAGTAACAAACATTTCATAAGTGTGTCAATGTATGCATTTTCACTTATAAGTTACAAATGTATGATCTAAAGTCATACTATACTGCTTTTAAGTTACACAAATTGTGAAATAACATGCAAAATATTCAATAGCTTTAAGTACATTAGTGTAACAACAAGAATTTTAAGTCACAATTTTCTAGCTTTAAGTTGTGCTAATAGAATTTTAAGTTACATTTAAAGAGTTACACTTATGTAGTGAAGTTATTTAAATTTTAAGTTACACTTTAATTTTCTAGCTTTAAGTTATGCTAATAGAATTTTAAGTTACGTTTAAAGAGTTAGACATATTTATTCAAAAGTTATGAAAATTTTATTTCAAGTTACACTTTTATCATAATATGTACTGTTGAATTCAAAAGTACGAGAGTTGTATATAAGTGTCGACATACTTGCACTTTGATTTTCTCCATCAATTTGATGCTCTCCCTCTTCTGGTTCATCTTGTTCAATGCATTGTTCATCATTTCCTTATTGTTGACCTTCATTGTCATGTAGATTTACACCAAACAAATCTACATAATTCATGCATGTGATTGAAGATCAATAACAAAGCAAAATTGCAATTATAAGAGAGCAATATCACAAGTATTCAACCAATTCAATCAAATTTGCAATTTAAAGAGTTACACTTATGTAGTCAGAAGTTATGTAAATTTTATTTTAAGTTACACTTTTTATCATAAAAGGTAGTGTTACACTTATAATACAAGCAATTGTATAAGGTAGTGTCGACATACTTGCACTTTGAATTTGTCCATCAATTTGCTGCTCTTCCTCTTCTGCAAAGCATTGCTCATAATTTTCTTGTTGTTCAGCTTGATTGTCATGAAAATTGTCGTCTAACAAATCTACATAATTCATTCATGTAACTCAATATCAATACAAGAGTAAATTATAGCATCAATATATGCACACACTTCACTAAGTTACAAATTTTTTATTTCAAGTCATAGTTTATTGATTTAAAGTTACACAACATATGAAATGAAATGTGAGAGAGAAAATTAAAGTCACATTTTTCTAGCTTTAAGTTATYCTAATAGGATTTCAAGTTACACTTGTAAAAGTTACACTTATACAATCAAAAGTTATGTAAATTTCATTTTAAGTTACACTTTTATGTAAAATTTGTTGAATCTAATCATGCAGTAATTTAACAGAGCAATATCAAGTACTTATTCAACCAAATCAATCAAGTACTCCCTAAAACAACAATTCATCAGCATTATATACACACTAAACAGTTTATTAATCATCCAAATAGTAAATAATAATTCGACAACAAAAATTCATCAGCATTATACACACTAAACAGCTTCAATCTTATTGTCAACATTAATTCAATCACTCAATTTCAAGTAGTAATTAAAATTGAAATTTAAAGAAATAGAAATTACCTTCAATATCCAACAAAACGTCAACATCATCAAAATCTTCATTGAAATTGAAATTAGGTATTTTGTTCAAATCAAAATCATCATCCATGCTCGTCATGCTTGATTGATTTTGATTGAAGATTTGCGCGAAGATTGAAGGTAGATTGAACGAAGATTGAACGAAGATTGTTTATGATCGAAGATTCATTTTGATCGAAGCTGGAATTTCGCGCGATGATCGAAGATTGATTTTCGTTATGATGGTATATTGATTTTGCTTTGTACGTGTGTTTTTAGGTTGCAATTTTCTCTCTAATCCATATTAAATATGGTAGGACTTTTTATATCAATTAATTGGTTTTACAATAAATTATTGTGAGGCGGTTGCACACAATATTTTTTGAATATTTTTTCAATGTACCATTCTAAATTTCTTTGAAAATTTGGTTATTTCTAACCTGTTTTTAATTTGTTTGTTATGATTTTTTGTCGTTTTTTAAATAAAACTTAGTTCCACCTTGGTGGTTTTCATGGTTAATTTTCATTTGGTGGGATTTAGGGTTAGTACCCCTATCGTGCCCTAGTAGGTTCTGTTTTGTTGTATTTCAGTTTGTTAAATTAAGTCAACTTTAAATTACTTATTCGGGGATGATTTCTGCGGGTCCAAAAGGAGGCTAATTATTCATAAACATTCGAATAAATCAGATAAATTTTATCGTCAAGGTTACAACAGATCAATAGATTCCTCATACTGAACGTTGTTAAACACAACGATGTGTAAGAGGACATAAAGAATGTTCGATATGTAACAATAATCGTCGTGTAGAAAAAATAGTGTTTATTTGATTGAATTAGGATGTTATTGTGTAAATTCAAAACACTTAGTCATATGTATGACTTTTTATGACAAAAATGGTTATTTAAACTTATTTACGAATAAATAATGAAATAGCTAATAAGACTAATACCCATAAGAAGAAATTGTCAACAACTACCCACTTTTTGTCATTTTTGAAAACAACTACCAAGATTGTTTTTTATTTAAAACAACTACCCACTTTTTATGTTTTGTTTTCAAATCACTACCCACTTTCAGAATTTCAAACTTGTGGAAGGCATAACTACTTGAAAACAACTTCAAATCACATGATTATTGAGCCTATTTCATATAGTTTTCCGAGATCTATAACTTTTATGAAGGAACCATGTCCATAAAATGAATGGATAACTGAGAAAAGACTAAAAACTAAGTGTGACGAGGTTTGGGTGATTGAGTTTTTTTGGTGGGTGCTGGGTGGTTTTGGAGGTGGGAAACAACAAAGTTGGGTGTTTTGCAATTTGGATGCCGCGGTGGGGTGGTTTGTGGTGGTTAATACAGTTTTGAGTGGCCAAAATCCAAAATTAGGTAGTGATTCGCAAAATAAATTGAAAATATGGGTAGGTGTTTTAAATAAAACACAATCTGGGTAGTTGTTGACAAAATTGGAAAAAAAAGTGAATAGTTGTTGGCAATTTTTCCTAATCATAACCATGAACAAAGAACTCACCAGCTCATTAGCAGGACCTCAACATTGAGCAAATTCAGCAAACCAGCCAACGGAGAAACACTTTCATCACTAGGGACGAAAAACTTAGTTGCAGGTGACGAACTAAACCGCCTCAGCAACCCACCATCCGCAGCAAAGTCAGTAGTGCATCGGACAACCGAGTAGGTCGCTAGAAGGCGGAGCATCCGGTCAAGCATGGCAGGTGCATTGGGGTTTGGGATTTTAATGATGGTTGTTATTTCGGTCGGAGAAAGCCCAACGGAACCCCCATGATCATGGATCACTTTGAGCACACCCAAGTTAATGGTGGCCTTCATGACCATGGGAAGGACGCAACTATTGATTAATTGATATGCATATGTGTAGTGCGATTCCTCTTCGTCGTTGTGATTTGTTATGCTAAGATGGCTGACATTTATGTCATTTGTTTTGGTTTGTGAAATGGTATTGCCCATTATTTCCCAACTTTATTTTTTGTGGCAAAATATCGTTCTGTAGATATAGAACTATAGAAGTTGAAGTGTGAGGAATTATTCGCTAGGGGCTGAGGCTCATATAAAGAAAAGCAAGACTAGTGGGATATTCAATGTTATTAAATCTCTATTATATAAGTGAAGTGGGGAGACCGCGGCACTGGCGGTGTCGAAGTGAATTATTGGGTCGTTGGTGTGTGGCAGTTGTTGGTGTGTGGTGGTGGTTAGGTGTGCGGGTTATTGGATCGTTAAGTGAGGTGAGGCGATTATTTCAAAAAGCACAGGCACAACTCAGAAAATCCAACTCCTTAGAGCATACATATCAATGGTTTTTTTGTCACTTTATGAAAGACTAAAAAAAAACAATGAATTACACCAATGAAAATAAGGTGACAAAAAATTCATCAAGTGATTTTTTCATCCATTCCGTCGTGGAATGAAGAGTTTGGTGAAGGAAAACTTGGAGTGGGGCCCGCGTGTCAGCCTCCTTTGCTTATATTTTTTTCAACTGATTTATGCCAAAATGACTTGTTTTGGTCATTCACAGACCAAAACGACGTCGTCTTGGCCTTTAAATTGGAGAAAAAAATAAAAGGGTTCTCAGCTCAACAGGCTGACGCGACCCGATTAAGGGCACCAGGCGTCGCCTGCTGGGTAATAAACCCAAACGATTATAATTTGTATTTTGCATTTTTCACACTTGTAAAAAAAATTAAAAATATCAAAATTTCTAACTTTTCAAGATATATAAATAGACAACCATATTGCTATATTTTACTTCACAATTACATTTCTTACTCCAATCACCTTAATTTTATTCTCAAAAAATCCCAAGAATTATTTTAATTCATCCAAAATTGCAAAAAAAATCTGTGAAAATTTTCAAAAAATTCTAAGACCATCTCTAGCTTGGGATGAGGATACACTGCATAATATAATGATGGCTTGTATCATCATGCATAATATGATTATTGTGGAGGACGAAAGGGACACATATCAGGGTTACGCAGATCCCATTGAATTTGTAGAAGGATCATCCTCAACGACATCCAACGCAAAGGCAGAGGCAAACAAATGGTGGTCCTAGCACACCAGTCGAGGAGGATGAAGGAAGTTTCAGTTACCAAGTCGATTGTCCGTTTAACATGAACCATTGTTATTTAGCTAGAATAAATGAGTTGTGTGATAGGTAAACTCATTATCGATTGAAAGATGATTTGATTGAACACATTTGGAGCATCAACAGAAGACGTAATAATCCAAATTAATTACACTTAAATGTAGTGGTAAATATTCTTTAGAATAGATTTTGCCTATAGGTTTTTGTCTTTCACTTGAAAGGGTTTTTCCTATTTAATGCTTTTAATTTTCAATGTATTCACGTTTTATTATGTCAACTATGTTATTTGTGTTAATCTTTTCAATGTTTTCGTTGTAAAAGTGATATACTTAATTTGATTTAATTTAAATTAATTATTTAATGAATTTGAAAATATAAATTAATTTGAAAAATATAAATAAATCTGAATTAATTAATATCATGTGAATTAGTTACTTATCCCAAAAGTTTAAAGTGGCGTGATATAATTAATTAATCCAAATATCTAAAATATTACAATTTATTATATATCATGTTGTTTAATTACGTAACCCGAAAACTTAAATTATAACGAATTAATTAATCCATTTTTAAAAAATAATCAGAAAATTACAAAATAATCTATAATTAGATGTAAAACATAATTAATGAAACACTAATCTCGATTAACTAGTATCGGAATTTAGTTAAAGTAAAAATTAGTTAACAATAATTTAAAACAAAATGATGAGTTGGATATGAGAGAAAATATTGTGGGGTAGAGTTAAAAAGTAGGAGAGAAAGGGATGAAGAGTTTTTTTTTGTCATTGGTATAAGAAGGGTGAAAAAAATTGTCTTGAGATGAGGAAAGATGAGTGAGAAAGTGGTAGAGAGAGAGGGATGAAGGGAAAAAAAAATCTTTGGTGTGGATGCTCTTAGGGGCATAGCTAGAATTTTTTTTTAAAAAAAAACCACCATACATGATCGAAAATCAAAGGTGGAGTCACTTCAGTGGCGGTTATGGCCGTGAGGCAATGCAGTTGTGTGTGGGGGTAGTGTTTAGGCAGATTTTAGCCAATGAGCTAGTCTACCTAGCTAGGTTCGTGACCTGCAACTAGACGGGTTAATCAATTCGATAATGAGAATCAAAGCAATAATAAACGAATYCGYAAATAAAGAGGAKACACGAGAATTGGTGARGCGGAAACCCAAATRGYGGAAAAACRGRGGGTAGTGATGAGACTACCAATCCACTATGACTTTAGCACTCAACCGGCTCGATTCACAATTACAAACTAAAGAAATCAGCTAAGTGTTTGATAAGAATTCAGATGAGAGTAGAAAGTATGAGACGATTCTTCTAATTACATTTGCTCTCTATTTATAGTGAGGATCTCTACTAGGTTAAAGAACTTCGGGCTACTGGATGTATGCCGTGTATTTCTCAACCACTACTTTCTAGCCGTTGCTCTAGGTGGACTTATCCAATAGTTAGCTTTTTTCTCGCGGGAGGTTGCTGACCATTTCCTTCAGTAGCTTAGTGGGCTGGACCTAGGTGAAATCTGGGTKCAACATTTGCCCCCAAATTGGACTTCATTTGGGGCTTTTTTAATGAAGGGCAATTTCGTCCTTTCGCGCATACACACCTTCCCCACTTCATCCTTTCCACTTGTCTGACTCCCCCACGACTTCCCATAACCGTCACATCAAATAACTTCTTCAACTTCCTCTATTATTTCAAATTTAAAGCTTCTACTGTCTTCATTTTTCACTTCACTTCTTTACACTCCACTGCCCTTTCGTCTTCTCTCGATCATTCCTTTGCCAATTACCTTCGTTTTTCGCACTTGTTTTCTCAATTTCTCGGAGCGTTCATCTTTTTCTCCAAGTATCTCTTGCTTCTTTGTTTATTTTTTCAGTCTACTAGGAAGAGGTCTAAGCTTATTCCTCTTAGGGCTTCAATTGATCTCGAAATGGGAAGACCCAACGAAGATGTAGCGAGTACAATAACTGAAGCGGACCTCGCAAAGATCCGATTGCGTGGTTGTTTTCCAGATGATGCAGTTCTGATTGCTCCCAAACCCACCGATAGGCCTGAGAAATGCCCTCCTAGGCATGTCTGTCTCTATGAGTATCCTTTTCTTTTGGGCTATTCTTACTTGTTCACTCCTTTGGTTCGTTCTGTTTTGAACCAATTTCAATTAAGCCCTGGTCAGTTTCAGCCGAAATTCTAGAGAGTCTATAGTGTTATTGACCATTTGACTGAGTCAGGGAAACTCCATTTACTTATCATGACCTCTGTCACACTTATTTCATTAAAAAGATTGCCAATGCCCGTTTTACTTTGAAATTAAAAGCGGGTGAGGTAGATTTAGTAGGGGGGACAGAGGCATCTGACAAAGGGTGGAAGGCTAGGTTTTTCTTTGTGGCTTTGGATTCTTTGGGTTCAGARRTAAATTGGTTAGTGGAAGGTTYGAATAGTGGAGGTATAGGTCTTTTTTGTGGTCTGTTGGRTTTTTGTTTGTTTGTTCTGGCGGTTTAGAAGCTGTTTGATTTTGATTTTCATCTTTTTTGTTTTCAGCGGTGGTGARAGACTGCGACCCTTCTCACGGATACTCGGCTAAGGTGGAGGCTTTCCTTGGTCACAGCGCAGATTTGCGAAAGTTTGTAGATCTTCCTAAATCATCTGTTATGGCTTCTGGTGAGTTGGGTGTCATAGTAGATCATTTTTTGTGTCTAGCTGCTCAACGCTTAACGTTTTTGTTTTGGCTAGGGTTGTCCATGTCTGTAGATGAAATGAGGGCTTTGTCCTCGAAGAAGAGGAAGGCCTCGACTGTTGGGGGTGCCCAATCTGCTGCTAAGGTTCAGCTTGTCGAGCTGGTTGTTGATGTCGCTTCTGATCGACCTTCTCCTGCTGTGGATGCCGAGAAGAAAACTGCTGAGGCATCTTCTAAGGATTTCGCTGCTGGGCTTCACTTGTCTTTTCCTCAGGACTACTTGGATCACGAAGGGACGGCTGGTGGGATATGGCCAGAGATGGATCAATTGCTATTCCCTGCTGTTGCTGCCCGCCTGAAGGGGCAGGATCTGGAGGTGGTGCACAATGATGGGCTCCACCTAGCTTTGCAGCTGATCCAGAACTTCATGGTCTCAAAATCTATTTTTCAGACTGCTGCTATCCTGAAGAGGCGTGCTGGGGACCTGACCAGCCAGATGGCCCACCTGACCAAGGAGAAGGCCACTGGGCAGCTGAGAAGAAATAGCTAGAGGCGTCGGTAGCTGCTGAGAAGGCCAAACGCGAGGAGCTGGAGCTTGCTGCTGCGGAGCTCAAAGAGACTGTAGTTGTGGCTCGTCAGGATAACGCGGAGACGGTGATCACTGAGCTYGCTAAGTTGTCTTGGAAGGTCAAGTTCAAGAAGCCTGTAGATGATGAGCTGACTGCTAATGTGGARGCCTATGTGGGCTCTCTAGGTGATATGAAGGATCTGGAGGACGAGGAGTTCAGGAAGGAACTTCTAGCAGCTGCGGCTAAATCCCAGTCCGACTTTGTACCACCACCTTCTGTTGGGGACACTCCTCAGGTAGCTGCTAGGACTTCTTCTTCCGTGCCTGATTGTGAGAAGATGCTTGATGATGCAGCCAGCTTGGGTGGTTCCACCATTCAGCTGGGCTTCGGGGAGGAGCTGTTCATGGGCGACCCAGCTGGGGAGGTGAAGGCTCCTTCTTCAGGATAGATGACCTGTTTCAGAAAACTTTTTAATACTTTTGTTTGAACATATTGGGCTATGGCTACGGCATGTGCAGCTCTAATTATTTGACTAATTTTACTTCTCTTTTGCTTAGTACTGCCTTGGGCAGTTTAACTTGGATTTGCTGCTGGTGAGCGGCCTTTTTGGCTACTTTATGATCTGACTCTTTTATGAATTTATTCTTTATTTGCTTTTCAATGTGACTTTGTTACAACTTTTATTCATGCATGATATTCATTTTTAGCTAGCCGCTTAGCTATAGAAATACAAGTGTTTCTCTGTTACATCAATTCCCTTTTCTAGTGGCTAGCTATTGTTGGGGTTTTACCTCAAAAACAATATCTTTTTAGGTGGCAGGCGTTCCAGCTTCTGGGTACCTCTGTGCCTTCAGGTGAGGTCAATTTATAGGCTCCGTTGCCAAACACTTTACTGATCTGGTAGGGGCCTTCCCAACTGGCTCCTAGCTTGCCTGCATTCAATTCTTGGGTGTTCTGGAATGTTCTTCTTAGTACCCAATCACCGATTGCGAATGTCTTAGCTTTCACCTTTTTATTGAAACTTCTGGCTACTATATGCTGGTAGGCTGCCATTCTTGTACTGGATGCGTCTCTTATTTCTTCTATGGTATCTACGTCTAAGCGTAGCTCTTCTTCGTTTGCTTCTTCGGTAATGAGTCCATATCTTGCCGAAGGTACAACTATTTCTGCAGGTAAGACAGATTCACAACCATACACAAGTGAGAAGGGGGTTTGTTCAGTCGCACCCCGAGGGGTGGTCCTGTTAGCCCATAAAATTTTAGGTAGTTCTTCTACCCATTTCCCTTTAGCCGATTTTAATCGCCTTTTTATTCCGTTTATTATTAATTTGTTACTCGATTCTGCTTGTCCGTTGGCTTGCGGGTACCTAGGGGTGGACATAGTCAGATTTATGTTCCATTTTTTACAGAAATCCCTAGTTTTGTTGCTAATGAATTGCGAACCATTGTCACAAACGATTTCGCTAGGTACCCCGAATCTACAGATTATGTTGGTCCAGATAAACGAAAGTACTTCTTTATCCCTTACCTGGGGGAATGCATCTCCTTCTATCCATTTCGAGAAATAGTCAGTAAGTGCTAGCATGTATACCTTTTGACCTGGAGCTGCTGGTAGTTTACCTACAATGTCCATTCCCCACTTCATGAAAGGCCATGGAGTGAGGGATGGGTGCAGTTGCTCAGGTGCTTGATGCGATGTGTTTGCGTGCCTTTGGCAGCTATCACAGCTTCTTGCATATTCGTTAGCATCATTTTTTATGGTTGGCCTATAGTAGCCGTAAGTTAATATTCTTTTAGCTAGGGTCCTGCCAGCTGAGTGCGTGCCGCACTCGCCGTCATGGAACTCTTTTAGGGTGGTATGTGCTTCATCTTTACCTAGGCATCGTTGCAAGATGCCTGTGGAAGACTTTTTAAATAAAACGTTATCAATTAAGGCGTACTTGGAACACTTCATTCGTATCTTTCTGGCATCTAGCTTACCGTTAGGTAGGATTTCATCACATAGGTACCTGATGATCGGCGTTCTCTAATCTTCCTCGTTTTCATCGGAGATAGGCATGACTAGTTCCTCTTTTTCGATTGATGGTGCAGTAGGTTTTTGTGCTATGGGCACCGAGTCGAAGCTGCATTTCCTCATGGCTGAGCCTAGACTAGCTAGAGCGTCTGCCTTCGTGTTCTGGTCCCTTGGTACCTGCTTAATGTCAAATTTATCAAATTCATTCATTTTCTTTTTAGCTATTTCTAGGTACCTGGCCATCTTGGAGTCTTTGGCTGCGAACTCGCCTTTCAGCTGACTTACTATCAGCAATGAATCGCTAAAGACTTGGAGGTGGGTTGCCCCCAGGTCTCTAGCTGCCGTCATACCTGCAAGCAAAGCTTCATATTCCGCTTCGTTATTAGTTGCTTTTAAATCGCAGCATATAGCTCTTACTATCATGGCCCCCTGTGGCGAATTTAGCACCACGCCAAGTCCGGCTCCCCTGAAATTCGAGAAGCCGTCGACGTACAGTTGCCATTTATCTTTACCTGTGCTTACTGCCTGAACGGCGGGGGGTTCTAGGCCTGGGCTAAAGTCGGCCACAAAGTCGGCTAACGCTTGTGATTTTATAGTTGTTATAGGCATGTATTTGATATCGTATCCGCTTAGACAGATTTCCCATTTGCTCATTCTTCCCGTTAGCTCAGGTTTCCTGAGCACAACTTTTATTGGGTAATTAGTCATAACCATTATAGTATGCGTTTCGAAATAGTGTCTAAGTTTTTTAGAGGCGATAACTAATGCTAGTACGAGTTTTTCGAGGGAGGAATACCTTGATTCTGCTTCTAACAATCTTTTACTTACGTAATATATAGGCAGCTGTTGGTTTTCGGCTCCTCTAGCTAGTACCGCGCTTACGGCTTTGCTACTGACAGCTAGGTAGAGTTGTAGGTTCTCTCCCTCTGCTGGTTTGGTCAGCAAGGGGGGGGGGAACCAGGTAGGCTTTTAGTGCTTGCAGGGCCTTTTCGTGTTCATCAGTCCAGTCAAAGCCTTTGTTCTTTTTTAAGACGTTGTAAAATAGGTGGCATTTGTCTGATGAACGCGAAATGAACCTGTTTAACGCTGCTACTCGTCCCGTTAGTTWTTGGACTTCTTTTAGATMTTTAGGTGATTCTAGGTTAAGGATAGCTTTTACCTGGTCCGGATTAGCTTCTATTCCTCGTTGTGTTACTATGTAACCTAGAAACTTACCTGCGGCCACCCCAAATGAGCACTTGGTGGGATTTAGGTTCATTCGGTATTCCCTTAGAACTTCGAACGTTTCTTTAAGGTGGGCGATGTGATCGCCCGCTTTTCTGGACTTAACTAGCATGTCATCTATGTACACTTCCATCGTGTCCCCTAGCTGCTTTTGGAACATTTTATTCACGAGTCGCTGGTAGGTTGTACCTGCATTTTTCAAACCAAAAGGCATAACAGTATAACAATATATTCCTTTGTAAGTGACAAAGGCGGTTTTTTCTTGGTCCTGGGGGTGCATGAGAATTTGGTTATACCCAGAATATGCATCTAAAAAAGTTAACCTTTCATGACCAGTAGTGGCTTCTACCATTGCGTCTATATGAGGTAAAGGGAAGGGGTCCTTAGGGCATGCTTTATTTAAATCTGTGAAATCGATGCAAACCCTCCACTTATCGTTCTTTTTACTTACCATGACCACGTTGGCTAGCCACTCTGGGTAGGATACTTCTCTTATCTTTCCGCACCTTAGTAGTTCGGCTACCTCATCATTTATTATCGTATTCCTCTTAGGTGCGAATTTTCACCTTTTTCGCTTCACCGGCTTGACGTGAGGATCCACATTTAGCCGGTGAGTTATTATGTTGGGCTCTATGCCTGTCATGTCCACGTGGGACCAAGCAAAGTAGTCTTTGTTAGCTTTTTGAAATTCTATTAGTTTACCTTTTTCGCTTGCCTCCAAGCTAGCTGCGATTAACACAGTTTGCTTAGGTAGGCTGGGATCTAGCACCACTTCATCTAGATCTTGATCGCTGGGCTTAGCGGGTACTGAATCTAGCTGTAATTGCTAGATGGACTCCTTCTTCGGCTTCAACATCACACTATAGCACTCCCGGGCCGTCTTGCGAACTCCCTTAATTTCCTGCACACCCCAGCTAGTGGGGAACTTAAGAACCTGATGGTAAGTCGAGGGTACCGCTTTCATCTTATGAATCCAGGGGGTACCCAAAATAACATTATAAGCAGAACGGCTATCTATTACATTAAATTTAGTGGCGAGGTTCACTCCCTTTGCATATGTAGGTAGAGTGACCTCGCCGATGGTTTGCTGGGATTCTCCACTAAACCCTACTAGGACAGTGGATTTCCGTACTATATCTTTTTCTTGTAACCCCATACTTTCTAGTGCACTCTTGAAGATCACGTTAGTGGAGCTACCGCTATCAATTAATATTCTTTTAATCAAGCAGTTAGCTATAGTTAGGGAGATTACCAAACTGTCGTGGTGCTCCTCACCGTCATCTTCATCGTCGAAAGTGATGGGCATACGTGCTAGCTGCTTATCCAGGTTGGACCTGGGGCTAGCTGGTTGCCCATCTGGCTTCGCTCTGGCACTTCTTTTGGCTGCAGAGTATGTTAACCACATACATCTGAGCCTCCTGCTATTACCTGTACTACTTTCACATGAGATGGGTCCGGGGGAGGAGCAGAAGCTCCAGGATTCTTTTGTACCTGTTTATCACGGTTACTAGCATTTTGGTTATTATTTCCACGGTTATTATAGTTTTGCTTACCTCTCCGGCTTAGCAAATGGTCTAGATGACCCTTACTTAGTAGCTAGGCTACCTCCTTTATTAGGGCGCTGCACTCCTCCATTGTGTGGCCACGGTCATGATGGTAGCTACACCACTTGGAGGGGTCTTTTTCGCTATCGGGCTTAAGGCTTTTAGATGGCCACCTAACGGGGGCATCCAGCTTAGCCATCGCATCGACAACACCTGCAACATCTACGGTGAAGCAATAACTAGATACAGGTGGATATTCACACGACCTTACCTGCTTTACATGTTCAGTACCAACCCCCTGGCTTCTCTGCTAGTATGGTTGGTACGTGCCCCCACCTCGACGCTTATTATTCTGCCTCGAGGGGAAGGCCCGATTTTCAGCTGGGGCGGCCAGGATCTTTCTAGCTGCCTCGTCCTCTTCTACCCGGATCTCAGCCCTAGCTCTTGTCTGTACGTCGACAAAGGACGTACAGGGGTACCTGGTCAACTCATAATATAGCCTCGATTGAGGAGTTAGTCCTCTTCTAAACACTTCTATGATGGTAGATGCGTCCAGATTCTTAATAGATATCATCTCGGAGCTAAACCTGTCTAGGTATTTGCGCAATTTCTCTCCAGGTTTCTGGACGACGAAGTACAAATCACTAGGCAGTTTGTCGATTCCTCTACTGCTAGCAAATTGCAGGTAAAACTTATTAATCAAGGTAGCAAAATACGGGAGAGAACCTGGCTTTAGGTTGATCAGCCATTGTAGGGCGGGCCCTAACAGTGTCAATCCGAACGACTTGCACATGGTGGCTTCTATCAAATTCCATGGGATGGATAGAGCCCACATCCTTTGCTTATACTACGCTACATGATCATGTGGGTCAGTAGTACTGTAGGACGTGGGCCGCGCCCTCAGCGTATAGCGGGCGCGCGGCTTGGTACTACATCGAGGTGCTTTTGCGTGGGCTCGCACGTGAGTGCGTTGGGTAGTGTTTGTCGAGTAAGGGGATCGCCACAACGTGCCTAGAAAGGCTTATTCACGGACGCCCGAAACGTTGGTGCCAAAACAATGGCCCACGTCAATCAAGTAACCAGTCGTGGGTTCGGGGACATGGTACGAAAGATCTGTAACCCAATTCGCCCGCATGTAGGGCCTCTACTCGTCCTCATTGCTAATTCCATTAACACGATTTATTGATGCACCCACTTACATATTGCAACCTATTAGCGACATAGCCCTAAAATTACTAAGTGAGTATGTTCTATTATACACAGAGACTACCTAAACCTAGAAATTGTGACACTTTGTATTAATCATGTTAGAACGGTGCCTAAAAACCGGATTGTCCATAATTATCTGACTTTAAATGATTCACATAATTTCCGGTCTTTGTTTAGCAAAAAATACAAATTGTACAACAATAACAAATGAAGTATACGATTCAAATATATGTACAAACCATCTTACCCTAAATCTTAAACAAAACAAAGGTTAGTTTGTAAAACGAACGAAACGAATCTTCCGCCTTGAATCGCTATATACAAGACAACATAAAACAATTGTTAGTGTCATGCCAGCGCAATGAATCTTTCGCCTTGAATCACTATACAAGAATAAAAAATCGTTAGTATGACAAATGGATAATAAATAATGAAAACGAAATCAAAAGAACGAAAAACAAAACATGAAAACATGGAAAACTCTATGGAAAACCTACAGATTTACATGGAACGATTCAAAGTCGGTTCTACATTGTTTGAATTATTAAAACCATAATAAAGATTAATCAAATAAAAGAAAGTGAGAGAGATTATTGTGAGTAAATCTCAGGATCAACCTTGTTTTCGGCTTGTTCAAACGAATCGAAAGAACGCAAAAGACTCGTGTTTTTATGTGTATTTGTGAAAGAGTTTTGTGAATGAGAGTTTTGTGAATGAGAGAATGCTTAGAAGTTGGAAGTTGGAAGTCGAAGTCGTGTGAAATCCGATGAAAGTCGTGTCAACAACTCGTGTGTCAAAAGGGTAAGGCAAGGCACGTATTTATAGGCGCGGAGGCTCGAAGAGGAGCGTATATCGCTGAGGAGCAGCGTATATAGCTGCTCATTGGGCAGCGTATAACGCTGCTTCTCAGCGTATAATACGCTTCTTCACAAGGAGAATGGTGATGGAAAGCTTGTATACTCGAATAATACGTCCTGAGGAGCGTATATACACTGAGGGCAGCATATATACGCCAAAAGCAGCGTAATACGCTGCTCCTCAGCGTATATACGCTCCTTTTGCGTATATATTTTTTCCAAAAAAACTGAAATATTTTGATTCGGAATAATTCTTTGCCATACGTCTCGATTTTCTAAGATTACGGATTATTCTAGACGCCGTCTTCGCAAGAAAGATGATTCTAGAACCATTCCGGTATTTTCTAATTATTCACGGTATTTCTGCGTATTCTGCGTATTTAAACATTGCAAATTCATAAAAATCATAGAAAAATCAGAAAAATAATTTAAAAATACTGGCGGAATTCAGAAAAATGTGACGAACATGATGGAAAACAAAAAGCATGAGAATCGCCAGCGTAACTTGTTTAAAACCTTTGAGTTTATGAAAAACCGAAAGAAAATATTTTTGCCTTGTTTTTGACCTTTGACTTCTATAATTTTCGAAGTGTGACTTGATTCACATATTTCGAGCTTCATTACGAGTTTAGTTGGTTTTTCGAGTTCGAATTAATCAACACGTGGTATAGTTCATCATTGATTACTCATTTGGGAGACATTTTTAGGTGTCTACAGAAGCCCCACTTTGACTGAGTCTGACGAGACGATAGTCTCGAAAGACGAAAGTCAAAGTATTCGATTCGGGACGGAGAGCAACTCAAGACGTTCTGCGACCTTGAGTTACCCTTTCGCTGGTACCTGCAAAACAAAGGTTAGTTTTACCTGTACCACGGCCCCTGTGGTTATGCCCTTGGAAGCGCCGGATCCTCGGCGCTGTTCTCTCCTACGCGCTGACCTTGGCTTTTCAGAGATGTGCTGACGAACTTCTGTAGCGGACGAAGATTCCATACAAACCCGAAAGATGGTTGTGCTGGATTTCTGTAGCGGGAGAAAATCGTAGACCCGAAAGATGCTTGTGCTGGATTTCTGTAGCGGGAGAAATCATAGACCCGAAGTGTCATATATGGAATTTCTGGTGCGGGAGAAATTCCAAACCCGAGGTGCAAAGGAGCTTTGTGTGAAGAAGCCCCCACTTGATTGAGTCTGAAAGAGACGAAAATCTCGTAAAGACGACAGTCAAAGTATTTGATTTGGGACGGAGAGCAACTCAGACGTTCTGTAACCTGAGTCAGCCTTTTCGCTGGTACCTGCAAAACAAAGGTTAGTTTTTACCTGTTACAACGCCCATGCGGTTTTATGCCTTGGATGAGCGCCTGGATCCTCGGGCTGCTTTCTCCCTACGGCTGACCTTGGCTTTTCAGGAGAAAATGAGGTGATGAATCTCTTCGGGAAGCCCCTCGTTCCTCAGGTAGCTTTTTCCTACGGCTGACCTTGTGGCTTTTCGCGGGAAAAAAATGAATTCTAGGATGCCTTCCCTACGGCTACCGTTGCTTTCGGGAGAAGTATGCAAGTTCCGCGGAAGCGCTCGTTCCTTCGGAAAGTTCCCTACGTGACCTGGCTTTTCGTGGAGAGTTTAGATGTATGTGCCTCCCACGGCTGACCTTGGCTTCGGGAAGACGTAATGTAAATTCCGTCGGAAGCGCCTCGTTCCTTCGGAAGGTTCCCCTTACGGCTGACCTTGGCTTTTCGGGGAAAGTTGCGTGTAGCAACAATCGCGTATAGCGATGAATCGGTATAGGCATGTGAGTGATGATATGAATTCCTTTGGAGCGCCTCGTTCCTCAGGAAACCTTCCCTACGGCTGAACCTTAGCTTTTCGGGAAAAATTTGCGTGGAGCAACAATCGCGTATAGCGATGAATGCCGTATAGGCTGTGATATGATTACCTTGGAAGCGCCTCGTTCCTCAGAAACCTCCTACGGCTGACCTTGGCTTTTCGGGAAGAATGCTGCGCGTAACACAATCGTGTATAGCGATGAATGCCTGATAGGGTGTGCAGGCAAATTGCATGTAAGATGGGCCCTAGCCTCGTTGTTGAGGTGGTGCAATGTGTAATGTGCATGTGTAATGTGCAATGTGTAATGTGCAATGTTGTAATGTGTTGTTGTGCAGGATGCATATGCATGATGATGTTGGTATGCCAATGATGATGCTTATGAAGTGTTCCATTGGTTATATGCATAATGCAAGTCTATTCTTAGATCTCTTGCATGAATGACCAAGGAAATAGACTAATGTTAAATGATTGTGGGATGGAGCCGTCTCAAGCCCCTTTCGAGCAAGGCGATGCTTGTGATTGCAAGTGAGCCCTCAACCCATGGGGTTTGGGTGTATGGGAAATGGCTTTAATTTGTGGTGTCGATGGTTGGTTTAGTGGGTGAGCCCCCAGCTTGATTCGAGGTGGGGCTTGTGGTTGGCAACTGGTTTGATGAGTAAGGTAAGGCTATTGAATGTTCTGGAGTCATAGGGTTTTGGCTTAGCTTTGTGTGTTAATGGTAGGAAGGAGTATTGGGATGTGATTTTGATTGTGCCCAAATCAGTACTTGAGCTGAATGCTGCATCTGAGGAGAGAACATGAGAGAAATGTCTGCAATGCGATGCTTTGAGGAGAATGCTATTGACTGCTGACAGAGATACCTAAGGGAAGAGTTGAGGAGAGCCTCTTAAGGTGTATGAAAAATAGGCTAAAGGTTCAAGAAAATACAAGGCTAAAATTTGTGACTAAGGGTAGTGAACGGGAAAATGATGTGTTGGCTAGATGATGTTGGTTCAAGGTTCGAGTCTAATTCGGGTCTACACTAGGAATCTGTGCTCTGCCTGACTTAAGGGAAATAACTATATATGGACCTCAGAATGTTATTGATTATTGGGTTTTCGGTATCGAGAAGAGGTCTTCCTACGTATCCTTTGGAATCAGACCGTCACGTAGTTCTTGTGGTGATTTGGACAATGCCGGTTGAGAGGGCTTTGTGGTTGTAATGTGAGGCTGTGGTTTGAGGGTTGAAAAGGCTCGATGATCACGAAGTTACCACGGGTCGCAGTGTGCTTTTAGACTTTTGCTTTTTGTTTTTGAATTGGGCTTTGAACTTTGATTTGCCTATTGGAATTTGATGATTTGCATTTGAACTTGATTTTACTTTTTTTGCTTTTTTGCCCATTTTACTTCTTCTTCTTTTTTTTTCTTTTTTGCACGTGTCTTTTCCTACCACCGTTTGGTCAAAGGGTTAGGCGATGTGGGTGATAAAGAAAGATAGGCTGAATGATAGTGTTTACGGCTCAAAGGGTGCAAGGGATTTTGATAGATGAAGGGAAATGGAGGGAAGAGGATATTTTGTGGAGCTATGAAAGAAGGCCTCTTGGCAATGTCAGTGAATTGGTGAGGTCGATCATTAATTTGATTCCATTAAAGTTAGAAGCACAACACTATATGGAGCTAAAGAAAATGAGAAAAAGAAAGCCTTTATTATCAAAAGAATTTATTACTAATAGGGCAATTGCAGAATTTGATCCTAACCTAATGAATAGACTCGAAATGGAAAAGAAATGATACATAGTCTAGGGAAGGGACTCTCCGACTCGATCCTAAAGCTAAGACTCAATGACTCATGTATGAAGAAGATCATTCTCTTGTCCACTCCAATGTCGTAGACCTTTGCGAATTGTGTAAGGCCTGATACTTAGATGATCTTTGTATTCGGGCTGGAGGTTAGAAATGAAGGTCTTGACCATCTCTTCTTCAGTAGGAGCGGAGACTAGGGTGGCAGCAACTCCTCTCCATCTAGTCAGATAGTAGTGAACCCTCGTTCTTCCCTGATTAAGGATTTCAAGCTCTCGGAAGGATGTTTGGTTCTGATGTTACCTGTGTCTTACCATGAATGCGTGGATGATGTCTTCCCAAGTAGCTATTTCTTTCTCAGGAAGTGAGAAGAACCACTTCTGACATATCGGTTCCAAGGAAAGGGGAAAGACCATTGGAAACAAGGCAGAGTCAATCCCTTTAAGTGCCCATGGTGGTCTTAAATCCCTTTACATGGAATCGAGGGTCATCAGTCGGCTTGAACTTGGGTATCTTCGGCTGAGAAATCCTTCGGCAGTTTGGGTTGCAAGGTTGGGGTCAAGAGGAGTTTGGTCTTGGTAGAAGGTGGGGTTGGTGGCTTTTTGGATTGCCTTTTCAAACAGCTTGTCCAAGGAAGTGCTCGAGGTCAACTCCTTGATCTTAGCTTCAAGCTTGAAACTTGCTCGGCAAGCTTTGGTGCTTTTCTTGTTGGGAGGCCATTTTGTGGTGTTAGGGCTGATGGGTGATGAAGGTTGGAGAAAGGCTAGGTTTGGATTGGGCTGAGGGATCAATGAAGGTGTAGGAGGTATAGTTTTGGACTGGGCTGAGGGCTCAAATTCTTTGGGTCGAGCAAGGCTATGGAGACGACTTCATCCTGTTTCAAAAAGAATAAACCCTTAGTGCACTTCCTTGTCAGTTCAATAAAACTGAAAAATGCAGATGAAATGCATGTCCTAATCCATGGTCATCTTTTCCTAGGATGAATGATGAATGCAAGGTGCCCTTCGTTTTTTTGATTTTTTTTTTTTTTTTTTTTTTTGAAAAAATTTTTTGAATTTTTTTTTTTGAATTTTTTTTTGATTTTTTTTTTTTTTTTGTTTGAAAGGGCACCAAATGACGTGGGATGTATGATATGCAAATGTCCTAAGTGGTTAGGGTCATGCCCTAGAGGTCGAGCCTATGTTGGCTGAAGGTAAGGTCAATCTAAAGTCAACGTCTAAGGTCAAGTCTGTGCCTACCCTAGTAGTCAAGGGTCAAGACCTAAGATCAGAGTCTATGTGGATCTAAGGTCAAGGGTCAAGACTAGGGTCAAAGTCTGTGTGGACTAAGGTCGAAAGCTATGGTCAACAGACTAAGACAGAGGTCAACTAAAGTCATATAGGCTATGAAATGCATGATGTGAACTAAAAGATGACCATGGACTATATGCAAGTGTTGTGTTAAGGTCTAGAATGTACATGGCTAGGACCCATACATGCACATATATCAAGACACGTGATGACAAGTCAACTGGTCAGTCTAGGTTAAGTCAAAGAGTGTACCACGCCTAAGAGTAGAGCTTGGTCCAGTTTTCACCATTGCAATTAGCGATGTATGGCCAAGATACCCTTATGCACACGCATCAGTAACACGTGCACACACGCATGGGCGGGATAGGACTTGCCTTAGCCATGCGATCAATTAACCACATGCAATCAAGGTAGTATCCCCCTTAAGGTAGTCTCGAGCATAGAACATGCCCATAGTGAGACCAAGGGCCTAAGGCGGACCTTATTACGAAAGGTCACATGCAAAATGTAAAATCCAATAAACGTGATGATGGAATTACGAGATTTTCAAGTCTGTCCACTTCACCTAACGGTGATATCCCAGTGAAGTCCGCCAATTGTAGGACGGTGGGCCGCGCCTCAGCGTAAAGCGGGCGCGCGCTTGGTATACATCGAGGTGCTTTTGCGTGGGCTTGAGCCACGATCCCGCAGTGAGTGCGTTGGGGTAGTGTTGTCGAGTAAGGGGAGTCGCCACCGTGCCTAGAAAGGTTATTCACGGACGCCCGAAACGTTGGTGCCAAAACAATGGCCCACGTCCAATCAAGTAACCAGTCGTGGGTTGGGACATGGTACAATCAGATCTGTAACCCAATTCGCCCGCAATGTAGCGCCTCTACTCGATCTCATTGTAATTCATTAACACGATTTATTGGATGCACACAACTTACATATTCGCAACCTATTAGGCACTAGCCCTAAAAATTACTAAGTGAGTATGTTCTATTATACACAAAGAGACTACCTAAACCTAGAATTGTGACCACTTTGTATTAATCATGTTAGAACGTGCCTAAAAACCGATTGTCTCATAATATGACTTTAATGTATTCACTAATATTTCCGGTCTTTGTTTAGCAAAAAAAATATCAATATGTACAACAATACAATATGAAAGTTACGAACTTCAAAATATATGTATCAAACCAATCTTACCCTAAATTGTAAACAAAACAAGGTTAGTTTGTAAAACGAAGCGAAACGAATCTTCCGCCTTGAATCGCTATATAAAGACAAATAAAACATTGTTAGTATCATGAAGCGCAATGAATCTTTCGCCTTGAATCACTAATACGAAATAAAGAAATCGTTAGTATTGACAAAGGATAATAAATAATGAAAACGAAATAAAAAGAACAAAAACAAAACAATGAACATGGAAAACTCTATGGAAAACTACATATTTACATGGAACGATTCAAAGTCGTTTCTACATTGTTTGAATTACATTAAAACTCATAATAAAGATTAATCAAATTAAAGAAAAGTGAGAGAGGATTATTGGTGAGTAATCTCAGGATCAACCTTGTTTCGCTTGTCAAAACGAAATCGAAAGAACGCAAAAGACTCGTGTTTATGTGTATTTGTGAAAGAGTTTTTGTGAATGAGAGTTTTGTGAATGAGAGAATGCTTGAAGTTGGAAGTTGAAAGTCGGAAGTGTGTGAAATCCTATTGAAAGTCGTGTCAAAACTCGTGTGTCAAAAGGGTTAAGGCAAGGCACGTATTTATAGGGCGCGGAGGCTCGAAGAGGAGCGTATATACGCTGAGGAGCAGCGTATATACGCTCAATGGGAGCAGCGTATATACGCTGCTCCTGCAGCGTATATACGCTTCTCACAAGAGCAAATGGTGATGGAAAGTTGTATACTCGAATAATAGCTGAGGAGCGTATATACGCTGAGGGCAGCGTAATACGCTTCAAAAGCGCGTATATACGCTGCTCTCAGCGTATATAGCGCTCCTTTTGCGTATATATTTTTTCCAAAAAACCTGAAATATTTTGATTCGGAATAATTCTTTCCATACCGTCTCGATTTTCTAAGATTACGGATTATTCTAGACGCCTCCTTTCGCAAGAAAGTATGATTCTAGAACATTCCGCGTATTTTTCAATTATTTCACGTTATATTTTCTGCGTATTCTGCGTATTTAAACATTGTAAAATTCATAGAAATCATAGAAAATCAGAAAAATAATTTAAAAATACTGGCGGATTTCAGAAAAAGTGGTGACGAACATGATGAAAACAAAAGCATGAGAATCGCCAGCGTAACTTGTTTGAAAACCTTTGAGTTTATCGAGAAAACCGAAAGAAAATTATTTTTGCCTTGTCTTTGACCTTTGACTCATAATTCGAGTGTGACTTGACTTCACATATTCGAGCTTCATTACGAGTTTAGTTGCGTTTTTCGAGTTCGAAATTAATTTGCGACCACCGTTGGTATACTTCATCATTGATTATCATTTGGGGAGACATTTTTTAGGTGTCTACAAGTACCAATCATATAATTTAGCGCATAGCAATTCCTACCTTATTAGGGATCTTTGCCTAGAAATGGCTGCCACGAAGGGGGAACGGGTATAACCATCTGCGGCTTTCGTGGCAACCGAAATTGGAGCACCAGGAAGCTTAGCTAGCTCCTCATCATTCGCATATTTTAGGATTCCAGCTTAGCCAACCTCCTGGTGCTGGGATCAGAATCTTCTTCTTCGGGGATTTCTCTCTTCTTAGGGTTCTACTCGCCCTTTCAGGCTCTTTTATCTCTTCTTCACGGAAGAGGGATCTTCCTCATCTTCTGATTCACCTGAAGATAACTCTTCCATGTTAGGAGACATTTTTAGTATTAACACTCTACGTCGACTACCTGACGCGACAGTTACTTCAGCCCTTATGGCCTGAAGACCTAGCCGGTTTTCTTCCTTACTCTTTTGGAGTTCTTCCTTGTATGAGGACAATAATCCAACAATTCAAAATGTTGGGGGGGGGGGGGGGGGTTAGGAGTGCCAATTTCAGAAGTCATAGCAAAACTTAAAATTATGCGATTGAAAGGAAAGTAAAGTAACAGGAGTATACTCCCTTCACATATTTTTTTTTGTTTTTTTAACGGATCAAGCTTGGAGGCCCCACAGCACGCACAAAATGTTAGGCAGATTTTAGCCAATGACTAGTCTACCTAGCTAGGTTCGTGACCTGCAACTAGACGGTTAATCAATTCGATAATGGAGAAATCAAAGCAATAATAATCGAATGGCGGAAATAAAGAGGAAACACGAGAATGGTGACGCGGAAACCAAATCGAGGAAAAAACCGTGGTAGTGGAATGAGACTACCAATCCACTATGACTTTAGCACTCAACCGGCTCGATTCACAATTACAAACTAAAGAAATCAGCTAAGTGTTTGATAAGAATTCAGATGAGAGTAGAAAGTATGAGATGATTCTTCTAATTACATTTGCTMTCTATTTATAGTGAGGATCTCTACTAGGTTAAAGAACTTCGGGCTGCTGGATGTATGTCGTGTATTTCTCAACCACTGCTGTCTAGCCGTTGCTCCAGGTGGACTTATCCAATAGTTAGTTATTTTCTCGCGGGAGGTTGCTGACCATTTCCTTCAGTAGCTTAGTGGGCTAGACCTAGGTGAAATCTGGGTACAATAGGTAGTTTGGTGGTAGTGGGGCTATGTAGTTGTCGTGGTGCAATGTGGTGGCCTATGGGGTATAGCGCAATGTATTGAAGGTGGAATGCTTGTGGTGGCTGACAATTTAAGGTTGCTTGGAATAGAGGGAAATGATTTAATATTAAATTGGCTTAATTATGCTTTAAGTTATATATTTTAATACGGGTAAAATAGTCATTTTACAGCTACAACATTATCGTAAAAGGGAAAGACATTTGCAATTGATTTGAAAGTTTCTTTTATGATAAAAGTTGTGATCAAATTCAAACGGAGTAAGTATGTGGCATATGAGTCGAAACTTGATGATTATATATGATAGATACTATATTGTACTCCTGTCCTTCAACCATGGGCTTAAGCTTTTGGTTGAGATGGTGTGGTTAACATGGTATCAGAGCCAGCGTAACACAGAGGTTATAGGTTTGAATCTCTCATCCCTCCCCCTTTTTGAGTGGAAATAATTTGCATCGGGTATAAGGGGTTGTGCTACATCCACATTTTAAGTCCAAAGGACCTTTCATGTGAGAGGGGAGTGATAGAGAATATATTGTATTATTGGACCCAACCATTAACTTAACATTTTGGTTGAGAGAGCATAACTTTTTCAGTCTACTCTATTAAAATACTCATCAATACTCTTTTTTTTTGGGGGGGGGGGGGGGGAGGGGGGATCACTTACCTTTTCACCACCTAATCACTTCTATCAAATCTTGCCTCAATTTTCCGGAAATTTCTCAAGTAATGCATCTTAAGAAAAGGAAGGAAGTAATGCATTCTTAATATCCTTTAGGAACTTCACATTGGATTCTTAAAACGAGCTAACTCAAAACAATGTGTTAAGTAGTGCTGCAAGTCCTCTAACTATTTTTGAGATGAGGTATTATTGCCTTATTGGTATTCCGTATTATATTATTAGTTTTTTATTTTTAGTGGGAAATGATATTTAGGTCAATTATTATTTTAACTTTAAGTGAAATCACATGTTTTAGGTGTTGTACACCGTAGATGTTGTTGGGTCGTTAGTTGGTAAATGTCCCCCATTATAATGTAGCTTAGCTTTATGGGTGTTGGACGTTGATTAGTATATATATTAAAAGAATTATTTGATAAATACAATCATAAGTATTAGGAAAATTTGCGAAAAACTACCCATTTTGTTCAAAACTTTAGAAAAAACTACCCATTATTTTTTATTTTAAAAATAACTACCCATATTTTAGCAAAACTTTGTAAAATACTACCTCAATTGGTTTTCCGGCAACAAAACCCAGTTTTTCGAGTAGTGGGGCCCGCGTTTATTATGTTTCCCTCCAAAAATTACACTACCTTATGAAATTACACACATACCCCTAGATACTTAATTAATCTACATTAATAATCCCAACCCTTATCTTCACTCTTCTGACTACTTCATCTCCTTTCGTTTTCATCATTCACTTTGATCTAATATTTATTTTTTCACTCATTGTATTTCTCATCTTCAACAAAAATGGCAGATTTGATTATTAATTCATACTATTACAGAATCATCTAGTATCAAAAAAGAGGATGACAAACCAAAAAATCATCACAAATTAATCCCAATTTTTTTTGAAGAAACTGACCTAATTGGGGAAAAGAAATTGAGAGAAATATTAAGATAATTGAAAAGGTGAAGAAAACGTGAGATTTGTGGGCAAAAAATTGGAGTACAGAGGACTTCAATTGGAGTGCAACGAAAAAATTGATTTTTTGAAAGTTCAATTGATCAAGAAACGCTGTAATCAATCGTCTCATCGAAACGCTCTCAACACCTTCAATCCTCTCCAAGCGTTACGGATCGATGCTTCCAGAAGAAGCGTCGGAAACTGCGAAATCCATCGAAGAAGAGGCTTACAATGTCGCCGCTAATTCCGCCGCTAATGGTGTTGGTGGTGGTGCCGATGGTTCGTCTTCTTCGACCATTGATAAAGGAATTGAGATTCTTCAAGTTTACTCAAAGGAGATTAGTAGGAGGATGCTTCAGTCGGTGAAATTGAAAGGTTCAAATGCTGCCAACGAATCGGATACTGCTGCTGCAAATGAATCTGATTGTGCTACTGTTGCAAGTGAGGATGTTTCTTCTTTGATTGATAATGAATCTGATCGTGTTACTCAAATGGAGTGAGAATTGAGAGGGAAGAGAGGATGATTGTGGTGGTGGTTTGAGTGAGAGGGGAGGAGTAAAGAGGTGGGGGCAGCGGTGGGTTGCTGGACTCAGGGGAGTAGAATGAAAATGGAGATTGGAGGAGAGAGATAGATGAAAATGAAGAAGATGAAGGTGACGAAGGAGATGAAGGAGAGTAAAGTGGTAATTTAGTTTAACAAATAGGGGCAATAAAGTAATTTCATAGGTTAGCATGTGGGCCCCACTGCTCGGAAATCAGCTTAACTTGCCTGAAAACATAAATGGGTAGTGATTTACAATGGTTTTATAAATTGTGGGTAGTTATTTTTTTTWAAAAAAATAGTGGGTAGTTATTTCTAAACTTTTGGAAAAAGTAGGTAGTTTCCAACAAATTTTCCTAAGTATTATATAGAAAAGCTAAATAAGGAAACTTTTTCATTAAATAAGCATGTCCAATACAAGCAATGCAAACGGGCTGGCCAAAAAGGAGACCCGACCTAATCGGAGATAATACGAAAATGGTCTAAATCTGGCGATCGATACAATCCGAATCCGATCCGATCTTAGATACTCCGTAGTATAAACCGAGAATCGAACTGTCGGATCAAAACACTACCTGATATTCAAAAAACCCGACCCAAATAATTGAATATTTAAAGCGATCTGATTATGTAAATGTGTGAATTTAACATTTTCTATGAACCATACATTTCTAAATTTAAATAGAAAAAAGAAACGACCAAAAAAGATTAGTGTTAGTATTCTTATATTTAGTGTGGCAATGTGGAATACTATTTGCTTATATAGTTTAAATATAAAATTTATACCCCGAAAATTGACRAACATAAAGTAATTATTTCAACTAAACCTTTAGCCGATATCCACCAATATGTTTTAATATGAATCAGAAATAGATCATAACGCGATTTAATATATACCCAAATAATTTCATCCGTTGCACTTCGAAATCCAACACTTTAAGATAATCCGTTTAATCTGATTTGATCGACTCAACCCAATGAGCTTCTCTTATCCGAAATAGATCGATGTTAATATCATCCAGAGTAACATGTCCCGATCCGAATCCGATTTGACCCATCTAATTGCCACCTCTACTTATACACATGCAAATTATAATAGTGGCAGTAAGTGTATTAGTGTTGTTGGTTTATTACAATTAAACTTGCAAAGTTGTCTTATTCATGGTATGTGGGTTTTGTTTCTCAAGCAGCATTGGATTAAGAAGGTTGTGACTGATATTGTCATGGTTATAGTTGCTTGATTTCCTCTTTTGAGTTGGGTTTGTATATTCTCAAAAAGGAAATCGGTAAAACTTTAACACCACTACATACCATTATTAAGTCTTTGTTAGCATGGGTAGTCTAATATCTGTCAAGTACCTAAGTTGATTGTGTCGACTTAAGTCAATTCTAGGTGTGCTTATGTAGCTTATACTATACATTATATTGTAGCTAACGAGTTTGTGGAGGAACCTTTTTGACTTGGAATTTGAAGTTGATTGATTATTGTTGCTAATAAGGTAAGATTGTTTTATTAACTTTGTATAATTTTATTGGTAGTAATCATTTGAATTGCTTTGAGGATTTTATATTATGTAATCATTTTATAGGTTTATATATACTGAGCTTTAAAGTGTTTTTCAAAGTATTAAAACTTGAATTGAAATGGTTTGAGATTTAAAGTGTTCTACAAAGTATTAAAGTTTGATTTGAAATAGTTTGAGTGTTAATAGAATAGAGGAAGTTCCTCGTCCTTATGAAAGTTTCTAATTTGATTAAAGTTTGAAATTTTGAAATGTGGAAGTTTCTCTCCCTTATGAGGGATTCTAGTTTTATGGGGTTTTAGGTAAGCGGTATTCTCCGAGTTTGGAAACATGTTCAGTTAACATTGTCTTAACCATTATATTAGTAGTTGGGGGTACGTTGATCAATACTTTTGCCAATTATTTTCCTTCTTGATACGTAGGTTCTGAAAATGATTTCAAAGAAAGTTATTTTTCCATTATCCATTGTTTGTTTGGTCCAACCCAAAGAAAAAGAAAAACTTGGGTGAAAAAAAATTTCCATTGACAAAGAAAACATTTTCCTTTAAAAAACAAAGGAAAACAATTTTCCTTTCATTTCTTAAGCAAGGTTGATTAAAACAAACAAAACAAAATGACTTTAGGGAAACAATTTTCCATATAAACAAGCAATGAAAAACAATTTTATTTTCCAATTTTCCTCCTGAAAATGTTTTCCATGAAATATCATTTTCCATTTAAAATGTTTTCATCCAAAATAGTTTGAGTCGTAATCTTGCAAGGGGTATGCATAGAGATGTCTATTCAGTTCAACAATTTAGTTATGGTTATAACCAAACAATTCAATTCGTTTCAGTTCAGTTTATTTAAGTTCAAATATACAAATTCTTAGTTCGATTCAGTTCAAAAAATAATTCAGTCCAGTTTACTTCAGTTGATAAAAATAAAACAGTTCATTTTGGTTCAATTGCAGTTTATTTCAGTTTTAACCAATCAGTTCAACAGTTTAAACAGTTCGAACCACAACCTTTTTATACTTATCAACCATTTTCCAGTTTGAAATCAGTTAGTTTCAGTTAGTAACTTACATCACATCAGTTCGGAGTAATTAAGATTGTCTCAATTTATATAGTTTCACAAATTTATTAAATTTTGTAACGGTATTACTAACAAAGGGTATTTGGTTTATTTGCACAACTAACAAATTTTACCGATTGTTGTCTTGGATGTTGTGTCAGTTAAATCTTGAAATAAACAATTTGATTAAGTGTATTAGTGTATAAGATATTAGTTGAACTTGTTGTTTTCATATGTCACTCATCATGTGTTTATATTTAAATAACTTGTTATTATTGCCTTATGAACTAAGTAACTCTTATTATTATTATTATTATTATTATTATTATTATTATTATTATTATTATTATTATTATTATTATTATTATTATTATTATTATTATTATTANATTATTATTATTATTATTATTATTATTATTATTATTATTATTATTATTATTATTATTATTATTAGGGATTTTTCCTCAGGTACCCCTGAGGTTTTGCTTAATTCCTCAGGTACCCTCGAGTTTTTAGAAATGCCTCAGGTACCCCCGAGGTTAGACAAAATAGACGAAATACCCTTAATGAGCCATTTACCGTTAAATAATTTAACGGTGTTAGTCTTTAACCCCTAATCACCCAATTAACACCAAAWTCCACTCCTTAATMCCTAATTATCCCCTCTATCTCCCTTAATACTCCATCTTCCTTACATCTTTATCTTTCCTCCATTATTAAACCTTCATTGGTTCATTGTTACTCCCATACACAACCTCTATCTCCATTTTTCCCTCTTTTCTGCTTGTTTCTTCCCCCTTATCTCTCTCCTCCATTGTTAAGTGAGCCCAGATTTGTAGGGCGTTTCGAGCCCAGCGATACCACCAAAATTCATCCATCTTCTTCCACGAACCCAGCAAATCGAGTTAATCGAACTACCCAACACCAATTTTTGCCGCCGAAGCTGACCATCAAACGGACTAACGGCTGCTTCTCGTCGGAGAGCGAACGCGGGGTTGAACTCACTGATTCTGACTCATGCTCCATTATTTGTTATGGAATTACAGTATACGATTAGTTATGGAATTGTTATGGAATTACAGTATACGATTAGTTTTATGAAACTCACTAATGGAATCGTGCTCCATTAATCGAACTCACTAAACGCGGGGTTATGGAATGCGAATTTTCTAGAGAAGCTTTCTTCTCTCTCCTACATCTCCCGGAGAGTAGCGAAACAGCGAAGGGGTTGCGAATCGTGGCGGTGAAATGGTGGCTGCAGTGATGGGAGGGTTCAATTTCTGGGTCCGTTTGATGTTTGATTGGGTTCAGAAAATCACAGAAAACTAAWTGGGTCACCCAGAAAAATCAGAACTCACTAATTGGGTCACCCAGAAAAATCACATTAGCAGTGACATTAGTTGTTGAGGAAGGCTCTGTTCAATTTTCTTTATAGTTCTTTTGTCCAGAAGATTACAACAAAAATAAGCGGGAGTTAATTATATGAAGAAGAAGATGATGATGAAATTCCAGATTCGAGAATAAGAATAGTGTGATAATAGGTGATAATAGGTGTTTAATAGGTGTTTAATTAACTTAAATCTTGTTATTAGGAGTTAAAGAGTTAAATTAGGTGTTAATTAGTTTAATTAGGGGTTAAACACTAACGGYGTTAGTTTTCCATCCATAATAAGGGAGCTATTTTGTCTAACCTCGGGGGTACCTGAGGCATTTCTAAAAACTCGGGGGTACCTGAGGAATTAAGCAAAACCTCAGGGGTACCTAAGGAAAAATCCCTTATTATTATTATTATTATTATTATTATTATTATTATTATTATTATTATTATTATTATTATTATTATTATCATTATTATTATTATTATTATTATTATTATTATTATTATATAAATATACTTAATTCAGTGAAATTCAATTTCGGTTTCAATTTAATCAGTTCCCGTGAAGAGCAATTTGATTTCAATTCGGTTCAGTTATGTTTATTGATCAACTTTTCAGTTATTTAGCAGTTCAGTTTTTATTTCAGTTTCAGTTTTTTCTTTTCAGATTATTACAATTTCAWTTAATATTTTTTCAGATTATTTCAGTTATTAATTTGTAAGAATTCAGTTCATTCAATTAAATTTTCTGTTATTTCAGTTCAACCAATAATTTATTAACCAAACTGACAACTCTAGGTATGTATACTAGGGACTTTGGTGTGTTTTATCTAGTGAGCCTAGCTAGCTCACTAGACCTTTAATGTTGCTTCCTACTCACAGGTTTCGAAAATCGTTCTATTGAAAGTTTTAATTTGCAGGGTGCTTTGGAAAGAAAGAATTATTTTGATATGAGTTTGTTTTAAAGTAAATTAAAGTTTGTTTTAAAATTGATTTAAAAATATTTCAAAGTTGTTATTATTGTTTGTTTAACTCTGTACAGTTTTGAAATGAATTTACAAGATATTAGTATATATCTTATCTGCACATTAAATAGTTTTGTTTTATTAAAGTATGGAATCTTGCTTAGCCTTTTGGCCGGTACTAATATGTTTGATGTGTAGGTACCTTTTGGAGTTTAGCTGGTTGGGTTGAGAGTCCAATATCACATTTATTGTATTGTTCTTAGATTATTATTAAGACTTCCGCTATTTAAAGTTGAGTTGGGGGTTTATGTTTTGGATTGTAATATTTACTTAGAGTTTTACTTCAGTTAAACTGTCATAATTTAGTTAATCTTTTCAGTTAATAAACTCAGTAGAACACCAACCTTGCGATTACTATATTTAATTATCGCGGCATAACAATACTCTAATATCTTTTAAGTTATCATTTAATTACAAGTTATATATATTATTTTTATTATTGGAAAAATTAGGGTTGTTACAAATAAGACACTAAGATTAGTGTTTCTGTTAAAATTGCAAACTTTAACAACCTATTATTAGTTTACTTTTATTAAGTTTTTGATATAATTAGTTTGAGGTTTATATCAAGTATAGATAATAATAATAACCAATGCATCTTTAGTAATAAGAAAGTTATATATGTAATAATGTTACTTCATTGTAAAAGATTATTTGGTTCCCAAGATTTATCGGATGTCGTTAGTGATGGTTTTGAAAAACCTTCTGATGATGCAAAAGCTTCTTTCACTCAAAAAAAAAAAAAGATGAGAGGAAAGAAAATCAGGAAAAAGATCAAAGGGCGTTATTTTTTATCTATGCGGGATTGGATCGGGAAACATTTGTAAAAAATATCAAATACAACCACAAACAAATAAGCTTGGGATACACTCGCAACGATTTTTAAAGGACTTGAGAAAGTTCGAAAAATTCGTTTCCAAGCATTAGGAGGTGAATTTAAAGAAATCAAGATTACTGAAACTAAGTCAATTTCTTATTATTTTTCACGACTTCTGATAAATATAAATCAACAAAAACAAAATGGAGAAAAGATTGAAGATGCTAAGATCCTTGAGACGTACTACGATCATCATGTAATAAAAAAATTTATCACGTATTGCCAGCTATAGAAGAATCAAATGACATTGATACGTTATCAATAGAAGAGCTTATGGGATCGCTTCAAGTGCACGAACAAAAAATTCAGAAGATTGATGGGTTGGCTGTAATAGATCAAGCACTTGAATCAAGATTTTCATCAAATGAACAAAGAGCTAGAAATCGACGAGGCGGTTTTCGAGGACAAGGTAGTAGAGGTCGTGGTAACTACCAACCTTGTAACCAAAACAATAACAAAAGTTTTAGTCGTGGAAGAGTGTCAAACAGAGAAGGAAGAAGTTTCAATGAATGTGGTAAACAAAAAGACATTCAATGCTATAATTTTCAAAAATATGGACATTATGCATCGGAATGTTGGAACAAACAAAAGGATCAAGAAAATCCTACATTGTTGCTAGCACATGAAGAAGCTAGTAATCAACAAGACATGTGGTTTTTCGATTCTGGTGCGAGTAACCACATGCAGAAGAGAATATTTTATCGACCTTGATGAGAAGGTACAAGGCAATGTAAGCTTGGGAGATTCATCCAAGCTACAAGTTAAAGGTAAAGGAAAAATAAGAATTTTTCGGAAGAATGGAAATGAAGAATTCATTTCAAATGCTTATTATGTGCCTAATATGAAGAGCAATATCCTAAGTATTGGGAAACTCCTTGAAAAAGGATACATCATTCATATGGAGAGCGATAATCTTCAACTTAAAGATAAGATGGGAAGACTTATTGCTCAATCAAATATGGCGAAGAATCGCATGTTTCCGCTGCAACTTAACACCGAGGTACAAAAGTTTTTCTATAGTGTTATTGAGAACGAATCATGGAAATGGCACAGGCGTTTTGGGCATTTGCATTTTAATGGATTCAAATTAATGCAAACGAAGAACATGGTGCATGGATTGCCTAATATTGAAGACCCTAAACAGGTTTGTGAAATATGCATGGCTGGAAAACAAGTAAGACTTCCATTTCAAAAGGGATTATCATGGAGAGCAAAAGCACCATTTGAATTGGTACACACAGATATATGTGGACCATTGGAACTAATATATTTGAGAGGTAATCGTTATTTTATTACCTTCATCGATGATTCACAACAAGAATCCGCGTTATTATCGTCGGATTTTACAGACTGTCCTAAAAACGGTCGGAGAAACTCATATTACGGACCGTTTTTGGTAGGAAGTAATTTACCGACCATTTTAATGGTTTTACTGACCACCAATGTAGAATTACGGTCGGTAATGCGGTCAAAATTTATTTTTGACTTGGAATCAAAATTACCGACCGTTGATGGTCGGTATTTGGTTTTCCCAAATTAAAAAGGTCGACCACTCATTCACCACACGTTTTCCTTTCCCTTATCTCGTCCTTCTCTCTCCTAACTTCCCATATCCTTATTTCTTTATCTTTTCCTTTTCTCTCCTAACTTTCCAATCTCTTTCTCTCTCCTGACTCCTCATCTTTCTTCTTTATTTTCACTTCATCCTCTTTATTTTCTTTCTATTCTTCTTATCATCATCACCTGATTCACTCTTCGTCACCAATCTCGTCTAGCACTCTCGCCGCCATCCACCCTCGCTAGCTAGGCAGCCTCGCCGCCAACCATCCACCCTCGCTAGCTAGCCACCCTCGCCAACCACACTTCTTGTTGTGTGTCAGCCTCGCAATCAACCACCCAACGAGTTTTCAATCTTCCCACCATCTTTAGATCTAGTAAGTTTTCAATTTTTTAGGGTTTTATTAATCCAATTTCCTAATTTCCTCATAAAAATTCCAGATTGTTTCCCCATTTCCTTTTGATTTTTTTTCTTGAATTTTTTCGATTTTTTTCCTTAGATCTCGATTTTTTTCAATTCGTTTTTTTTGCAGAATTTTCAAGATCTTGATTTTTTTTAATACAATTTGTTTTTTTCCTGTATTTACCAGATCTTGATTTTTTAACTATTTATTTTTTTCCTTGAGTTTCCAGATCTTGAGTTTTTTTTCCCAAATCATTTTTTTCTTCCTGATTTCCCTCTTTTTAATGATTTTTTTCATTTACATAATTTCAGTTTTTAGGTTTCATTTTATTTTGATGTTTTCTTCAATTTTTGGGTTTGCTTTTCTATGTTTGAATTTTTTTCTGTTCTCGCAGGTGGTGATTTTCAGTTTATTTCCTAGCAAATTTTTTATGTTTAATTGTTAACATTGAGATATATCACTACAAGAAAAGTTACATATAGAGGCAACCATAAATTGCCTCTAAATATATATTTGTTGCCTCTAATGGTCTTTAGAAGAATTTTTTTTGTTGCCTCTAATTCCTCTGTCGCTAATTGTAAGTTGCCTCTAATACCACCTTTTAGAGGCAGACAAATCATGGTGCTACTAAAACCACTTACATTTAGAGGCAACAACGAGTTTGTTGCTAATTACAGGTTGTCCCTAATGCCATCTTTTAGAAGCGGACAAGTAATATTATAGGTAAAGAGACTTATGTTTAGAGGCAACCATTAGGCTATCACTAATTATAGGTTCCCTTAATACCACGTTTTAGAGGCAGACAAGATATATTTCAAATAAGACCACTTATGTTTAGAGGCGACCATAAGTTCGTCACTTTTTCCACCTTTTTAAGGTACTCATATGGTTGCTAAAACCAATAACATTTAGGGGCAACTGTAAATCTTGCCACAAATTATAAAAGAAGGCACCCGCTTCTTTTGTATCATATATTAAGAGAATTATATTTCGTAGGAGCAAAATAAATTTAGGGATATTTTGTTAATTTTTCGTAATTTTATATACATCAAAGAAAAGAAATCTTTACAAAAAAAAATTGTGTAGCCAAGACATGCCAACTTTATATCCAAACAGAAAAAAACATACTATATACACAACTAGAATTAGATTGCATTTTCTTACTTTATTCTACGCCAGAACAGCAACAACAACATGATAAGGGTGGAGCGGCAACGAGGCAACAATTCAGGGCCCTGTATTGGGTAGTGTGTTGGAGCCGTAGCTTAGACGGCGTCAGCATACGTCGCAGCATATGCAGCAGCAACAATGCAAAAGTGTGTGCCTCCACCTTGGACTCTACACAATGCAGAACTGAGGCAAGGGCAGCAGCTCGGCAGACGCAACTGCAGACTCTGTATCAGAGGCGGTTGATGTTGGCTCTTTTCCCAACGCAGCTGCAACAAGAAGATAATGGAGAACTTGATCCGAAATCTCTTGAACCGCAGCTTTCTGGTATGGAGTAATGTTAGTGCTGCTTGGAAGCAGGCTCGATCTAGAGCAAATTGACTTTATCTGATGTTCTTGCTTGCGTCTTATGGCTTGCGTTCAAATTCAGAAATATGGGAGCAACGTTGGACATCCATTTTACAACTAGGAAAGCACATAAGAAAGCAGAATAGTGGCAAGTTGAATTGGTTGATAAGAGCTCGAGTTCCACGTATAGATATTATCTTCTGCAGATAAATAAAAAACTGTCAAAACTTGGCGAGTCTTGGCACAAAGAAGATTAGAGCATAAACATTTTATCAGTCCTCTACACCAAGAAAACATAAATTCAATCATATAAATATAACGTTCTTTTATGAGAACATGCTTGGCTCTCAAGGAAAAGAGAAATATTAGAGTAATACCTCTTTAACAAGGACGACAATGATTGACCCTACTTGAGCTGAAATAGGTAGAATAGTACCGAGAATATTTTATATCATATACAAGCAATTCAACCTGAAATAAAAGTCATGCAAATCGTTTACTATTGAGCTTGCAATTCATATTGCTTCATGTTTTTCAAACACAAGATGAACTCAAGATATATCAATCGGAGATTTTGTCAGCCAAATAAAAAATTTGAAAAAATTATTATGTTGTCCCTCTATCCTACATCAAGCCAAAAGCTAGGTTTAAGCTACAAGTGCTCGCTAATTATTCATATGAACCAAAGTAGCTTTTAAAGAGGAGGAACACATGATTCATTAGGACTCGTTCAAAAGTATTCTGACAGTTCCGACAAACAAAGTTATGCAAATCGATTAGAGTAATACCTCTTTAACAGGGACGACACCAATGGACCCTACCTGAGTTGAAATAGGTAAAATAGAATCGAGAATATTTTATAGCATGCAAGTAATTCACCTTGAAAAAAGAGTTATGCAAATCTATTAATTTTGAGCATGCAATTCATATTGCTTTAAGTTTTTTAAACATAAGATGACCTCCTTCCGCAAGATATTTAAAGCTTCCCCAACATATGGAACTGACTCAGAATGCTCAGTTACATGTTGTAGTGTCAGTGGCAGCAGGAGTTCAAACGGAAAAAGAAAAAGGTAAATTAAGACTCAAGAAGGTTCAACAGGATACTCAATTGGTTCTCAATTGAGAGCTTATATAAATGTAATCTTTTTGTATTCTTTGTATTTTTGTATTATATTTGTATCAATAAAATGATATTTTTATATCAATAATATGTAATTTCAGATTGTATATTGTTGGTTGTGTTATATCAACAATATCATGGTTGTTTTATATATCAATAATTTGAAGTATTAAATATTAGGAGTAAATATTAGTTGCATAAAAATAAGTAGCTAAATTTTGGGACAAAGAACAAAAACGTTTATGCATGAAAATTAACTTTACAATTTACAAAGTATTACAGAAAGAAAAAATTTGTTGTTCATGATTACGGACCGCTTGGCGGTCGGTAAATTCAGGATTACCGACCGGTAGCGGATGGTAAAAACAATAATTTCCAAACAAAAAATATTATTTATAACTATTACCGACCGTCGGCGGTCGGTATTTTCCGACCGTTTACTAAAACGGTCGGTAATTAACGTCCGTTTTTTAACCGACGATCAATGTCGTTTGCATTTTAAAACGGTCGGTAAACCCATTGAAGACAGTCGGTACACTATTATCGACCGTTTGATGGTCGGTAATAAGTGAATTTTCGTCCAATTCTTTTCCGACCATCAGTTACCGACCGTTGACGGTCGGTAATAGTGTCACCGACCGTCTCCGCGTTTTTACCGACTGTTTTAGGCTTATTTTGAACAATCGGTAAGTCCTTATTTTCTTGTTGTGATTATAATAAACAGGAAATTATGGGTGTATATGTTAAAGTTCGAGTAGAACTAGAAAGTGTATATAAGTTAAAAACCCCGAGATCAGATCGAGGGGGTGAATATAAATCAAATATATTCAAAAATTATTGCAAAGTGACTAGAATACAGCAACAATTCACAACCTCTTATAAACCACAAAAAATGGAATTTCCGAGAGAAAGAATCAGAACGCGAAGCATCTTGAAAGAAAAGGGATTTCCGAAGCAATTCTAGGATGAAGTTGTTGCCTGGACAACTTATATTTTAAATTGTTGTCCTACGAAAATTGTGAAGAATATGATTTCGCAAGATGCATGGGGTGGTGAAAAGCCAAATGTGGAACATATAAGATTATTTGGGTGCATTGTGGATGCTCAAATACTCGAAGAAAATACAAAGAAGTTAGATGATCGTGGTGAAAAATGTATCTTTATTAGATACAGTTCACAGTCCAAGGCTTACAAATCATATAATCCAATAACTGGAAAGTTGATTGATAGTAAGGATGTAATATTTAGCCAAGGAGAATCTTGGAAATGGGATGACCAAGAAAAAGAGAAAGAGAAAATTGTGTTTGAAGAGTATGATGATGATAAGGAGAGGAGTTCTATACAAAATCCACCAAACACTCCACGAAATAATAATCAGTCATCATTACCATCACCGCCATCAACTGAAGGATAAAATAATTCATCCTCAAGAACACCTGTTAGAATGAGAAGTTTAAGAGGCATTTATGACAACACAACTGAAGTTGAAGAAGTAGATTTATTTTGCCTATATGAAGATCATGAACCAATACATTTTAAGGAAGCTGTTGGAGAAAAAGAATGGATATCTGCTATGAAAGAGGAAATCCACTCAATAGAGAAAAATGATACATATGGGAGTTGGTACATTGCCAAAAGGTCATAAGGCCATAGGTGTAAAATGGGTTTACAAGATTAAAAGAGATCCTCATGGAAGCGTTGATAGATACAAGGCAAAACTTGTAGCAAAAGGTTACAAGCAAAAATATGGAGTTGATTATGATGAAGTATTTGCTCATGTAGCTCATTTAGATACTGTGAGAATGATGATTTCACTTGCAGCACATCATAAATGGAAGATATACCAACTTGATGTTAAATCTGCATTTCTAAACGGCATTCTAGAAGAAGTGGTATATGTAGAACAAGCTGACGGTTTTATTTTTAAGGGACATGAAGATAAAGTGCTTCGTTTGAAAAGACACTTTATGATCTAAAGCAAGCTCCATGAGCTTGGAACACGCGTATATATGGATACTTAATAAAGAATGGTTTTGCCAAGTGTCCGTATGAACATGCAGTCTATCTGAAGAAGAATGGTGAAAATATACTCATTGTAAGCTTATATGTTGATGATCTATTATTCACGAGTAACAATCTAAGCATATTTGATGATTTCAATGCAGCAATGTTCAAAGAATTTGAAATGACAGATTGTGGACTAATGCATTTCTTTCCCGGGTTAGAAGTACAACATTGTGAAGATGGGATTTTCATTTCACAAAAGAAATATGCAAAAGAGATTCTTGAAAAGTTTAAAATGGATTCGTTCAAACCCATGAGCACTCTTGTCACAACAGGAATAAAGATGACAAAAGATGGAGAAGGAAAATCAATTAATCCATCTTTGTTCAAGAGTCTAGTTGGAAGCCTAAGGTACTTAACTATCACAAGGCCAGATATTGTATACGGAGTTGGTCTTGTTAGTAGATATATGGAAACACACAGAGAATCACATTTGTGCACTACAAAATGAATAGTGAGGTATATTAAAGGTACCTTAGATTATGGGATGTTTTTACTCTTACGGAAAGAAAGCAACATTATACGGCTATTCAGACAATGATTGGGTTGGAGATCAAGATGAGAGAAAAAGTACAATTGGATATGTATTTTACCTAGGTTCAACTGCTTTTACTTGGAGTTTTAAAAAACAACCAGTTGATGCACTATCAAGTTGTGAAGCTGAATACACAGCAGCTTCATCCACAGTTTGCGAAGCATTATGATTAAGAAATTTGTTGCTAGAACTTGGTCATGTTTAAGAACATCCTACAATAATACATGTTGACAATGTCTCGGCAATAAAACTTGCTAAAAATCCAGTTGAACATGGAAGGAGTAAACATATTGATACTCGTTTTCATTTCTAGCTTACGAGATCAACTCAAGCAAGGAACAATTGAGCTCAAGTATTATAATACTACAAAACAAGTTGTAGATATTTTTACAAAGCCTCTATCACTCGATACATTCAAAAGGCTAAGAGAAATGCTCGGAATGATAGTTAAAGTTTGAGGGGGTATGTTAAAATTGCAAACTTAATAATGATACTTCATTGTAAAATATGTAAGCAGAAGAAAAAGAAATAAGAAATAAGAAAAAGTAGAAGCTTGAGAAAGAGCTTGAGAAAGAAAGAAAAGAAAATATAAGGAGGATTGTATTTCCAAATATTGTTTATGAGAATATTATTTTTTGTTATCTTAGGTTGTAACCTTTACTCATTTCTCCTTCATATACTCTTATTATTATTTGAGTTAGCAATTCGTAAATTGTTATAACTCCTACACTACACAACTTCACCACAGAAACATACACATAA
>SNQN01004045.1:0-22203 GCA_008642245.1 Bassia scoparia
AAGCATTAGACAAAAATGCCATTTAAATAACTATATCATTGCAATGAGTTGAATATGTAGGGAGTCCGTGAATATTATGAATAAATAACTGTAAATAAAAATATTAAATAATACATTCTAATTTAATATCTATAACAATGACAAATATACCTAAATGAAAACAGATGCCAATACACTCTATAAGGTTATGATACTTTGATACTAGATGCCCAACTTGTGATAAATTCTCAGAATAGAGACCTAGTTAATACCAAGTAAGATCAATAAAAACTAAATACATATGCGATAAAAAATTACACGTCACAGTAACGCAACTGACAAAAGTTGAAACAACAACTAAAGTCAAAGCGTTTTACATGTTTATATAAGAGGTTCACGAAGGTAAACAAAACCAACTGGTTGATCAAGGGAGTTCACATTGTACGCAAAAAACCGACATATAACACCATCAAACACAACAATACACAAAATAAAAGTATGTAACATTTGCGTAAAAAAACTTAACATGATAGTTAACAAAATTTTGGTAAAAAACGCAGTCCTAAACTTAACATGCAGTTAATATAAATTAACAAAACCTACTATCACTCTATTTTAGACGCGTTTTTTTTTAATTAATAATAAATTGCATGAGGACCACCTCCGTATAACAACTTATTTGACTTTGAACTGACCTTATTGGAACTATAAATTACAATGTTTACTACCGCTACATGAACTCGATTTGATCTAATACGCAGCTGGTCAAACTATCGAAAACTTTGAAATATATAATTATTATCCGAAGGTTGACAAGATAGTCCATCCTTATTATATTAAAGCAGATTCACACAGCGAAATCTAAAAAGTAGGATAATAGGGGCATGTGTCAACCCATTCAAATCAATAGGCAACTCATGCATAGTTATTGAAAGAAGATATAACTGAATAGGAAAAGTTCCAACTTCTTATCACACTTGCATAGAGCACCATTTGCCCAATAAGCCACAAGCTTATCACATTCAAGCCAAGAGTCAAAACCAACATAGAGTATTGACTATTACATAATCACAACCTGATCTAATAGACCTTCTTCTCACCTCCTTGCTTACTAATTTCTCTATATTAATTAACAAACGTAATAAAAAATTTAAAAAGTTCGTTCGTAAACAACATCAAATTTTACTTGGTATAATCGTGAGGTTAAATTCAATTAAATATTATAGCAGAATAAATACGGATATGATGAAAGTTAAATTATACCTCCTTCATTTTGATGCTACTCCTTACGAACATGATTCCAAAATAAATAAATAATGTAAACAAACTCTCAAATGACTTAATACGATTCTAAATATCAAAATGCATATTCGAAATAAATATTTAAACTAAATAAAATAATCTAAAAGACTAAAACACTACTTTATTAATTATTGAAAGACAATAAGAACTAACTCCCAACACATCTCAAAATAAGCTTCTTACACACCCACTATTCTAAGCATTCATACCCTACCAATAAATTCTATAAAACCCACAAATTCACAAGAAAAAAGAAGAATCAAATTTCTCACCAATCAATTTTCTTCTCCTTCATTTTTTTTATTTTTTTAATAAACAAACTCCCCCAAAATGGAAACTTTTAAAACAATAAAAAAACATCACAAACATCTCAATAACCCTTTCCCTTCAACTCCCAAATCACTACCTCTCAYCAATGGCAACCTCTCATTCAATCCTAATTCACTCCCTTCTCACAAYTTTTACCCAATTGGAAGCCATTTTCAAGCTTTTTGGAGCTCAAAAAATGGTGGGTTTTTGTCAATTTCTCATCTTTCAAACCCCAAAAGATCAATTTGGTCAACAATTCCAGGAAAAGCTTTTGTTTCAGCTGCATTGGCTGAAACAGAGGTTGAAGAAAGCAGGGGATCATTTGCAATTATAGATGGAAAAATTAATCTAGTATGTAAACACCAAATTATTGAAGATATWAAAGTGATCAATGATTTTGATTGCATTTTAGATGATAAAGATCAAGACTTTTCATCTGGGTCTCTTGGTTTTGATCTAAAACATGATTTTAAAGACTCTAAATCCCCTGTTTTACTGATAACAGGATTGATCTTCAAGAAAATGAAGTTTGAAAAATCAGGGGTGCAAGAAAGATTGGATTTTGATGGGATTTCACATTTTTGTTCTGCTAAATATTGGGTTGTTTTTTACCAGAAAAACAACCATCAAATTGGGTTTCAGGTGAAAGTTGGYAAACCAAAATATGAGCTAAATCACCAGAAACCCCAGAAAATTCATAYCAAATCAATCCGAAWTCGACATCGAAAATTTGGCCTTAATYGGTTCCAATCAAGGCAAA
This sequence comes from Bassia scoparia, assembly GCA_008642245.1. Lineage (NCBI taxonomy): Eukaryota > Viridiplantae > Streptophyta > Magnoliopsida > Caryophyllales > Amaranthaceae > Bassia > Bassia scoparia. Next base: position 2,351 of record SNQN01004045.1, read on the forward strand.
AAAGTGTAGCAGCAGTGATTTCAGTTGAAGATGATGAAAGAGAGGAGAAAAGGTTGGTTAAATCAGTAGAGTTCAATAGGATATGCATGACTTACTCAAGTGAAGCAAATGAGAAATTTTATGGATTTGGTGAGCAATTTTCACACATGAATTCAAGGGTAAAAGGGTACCAATTTGTGCAAGACACATTGGAAGGAGATCAACCCATATCCTTGTGCAATTAATTTGGTTAGTTATAGGTAATATTGGCATTTTTTTAATTCTCTAATCTTAATTATTTGCTTGTCTCATTTATTCCTATTATTTCATATAGATATGTTTTTTGTTTTGTTTCCTACTATTATTTTATTTTACAAACGATAGAAGCTAAGATCAATCATAGGTCGAGTTCTTAGCAAAAACAATAAATTAGTCGTGCAATAAAACAAGTCAGGTTTTAGTAGCAACAAATATTACATGTCAATCATAGTCAATGTAAATTCAACCAACATAATCTAATTTCTTAACAATGTTAAATTTTTGACAATGTCACATTATATTATGTTATTATTCATTTCAAAGTTACTAAAAAATTCCTTAAGACTAAACCATTAATTCATGAATGCCTACTTTCAATGGAACTAGGAAGGAACACGAATGATTTCATCCTAGTGAAATTTAAAAGTTGTCGTTTAAGCGGCTACATGTAATTTATGTACGGTGTGGCCTCAGTGCGTGGTTAGTAACAGACGAACCACACACGTGGCAATAAGCTAATATGCAACGGCGCTGCAGGGTATATGCACAAATGTACATTAGACACAGTTTGTAATCTTCAACTTCAATTCCAGATTTTATTAAGATTGTGACTGTTGTAATCGCTTACGTCGAATCCATTTACATCCATTTCCATCCTAACTCCTTATCTAACCGGAAATGCTCCACCTCAGGCACTTTCATTCAGTCACTATTGAATTATTGATCAACACAACAGTGCGATAAACTAAGGGAAGAAAATCATATATGATGAATATTCTAACTTTTTCGCATTTTGTTTCAGTTGTGGCCTCACATTAGTACATTACATTAGTTAAGCATGACCATATCATAATCTCTGGCTTAAAAAAAAATTATCATTTCTAGTCACAATCGGCTTGATTGAGAGTAGAAGTAATGAAATCGCGACTAATTTTTGAATCTCTTCCATCTTCAGGCCTCTGGAGACTTGGAGCACAACCTAATGCTCCCTCTCCTTTCTATATGACATCGAATATGAAGTTCTTTACTTGGAAGACATTGACTATAGCATATTCGACTTGACAATGCTAGACAGGGTACAAATTCAGGTAAAGCATGCTAATCAACATACAAGTAATTAGCTAGTGCGAAATTGGATTATTGTTCAACGTTCAAAATGTATATATGTTCACGTCACCTACAATAGTGTGGGTGTATTATCTAAAGTTTTTAAAAAAAATAAAATAAATGTTTAAACTTTCACAAAAACTCAGAATTATGACTAATATATATGGAGGATGAATATAAGCATCAATAGAACCTTACTGATTTGCTTAATTAAGATGAACTAATACAACGATTGTCACTTCGCTGAGGTATGTCTTATATTCAGAAGCATGTTTTACGCCTTTTTTAGGTACGTTGGAATACGGTTGCAGGAGCAATATTGCATGGAAATCACCTATTGAATCTTGATCATTAGAAACATAGGAGACCATCCTGAACTTCCTCGTTTGGTTTATATCAGGGGTTCGTAGGTGAGGGAGGCACGAGGCTGTACGAACCTTGGGACGTTTTAAAAGTTATGACTTCCATTTTTTTTTCTGGTTGCAGGTAATGTTGATTTGTGTTTCACAGCTGAGAATTAACTTCTATTAGATTCAATAAATACTAGAACCGATTAATATTTTTATTTTATTTCCTCTATTGAAAGAATGACATTGTAGTCATTTTACGACTAAAGGATTGGGTTGGACAAAGGAGACACTAGTAGGATCACAAACTTTGGGTGGAATTGGAAGTAGACACACAGATATAACGAATGGCCCATTGTTAAGATTCATGACCCATCCATGTTAAAGTCAATGAGCTAATGCAATCCTTGTCGCTGCCGGTAAGGTGCTCATTTTCTGAAACTAATAACCGATATGTTTAACCCTTTGGCATTAAGGTGCTACTTCTGGTACTCCGAATTGACAATCATGCCATAGATCCAGGATTGGATCATGCTAATCCTTAATTAGTTCAAAAGGTTTTTTCCATCTGCTGTAATTTTATTGCTTAATGATGTGCTGGCAGTCTGAATTGAAGAAGCGAGACAAAGGAGAAATGTTTGGAGGAGGCAAAGAAGTTGGATTTCTAGTTAAGATCAAAATGGACAGCCATACTGGTACGTAACACAGCCTTTGATGTAAGGGATGTTAGATTAACGCCCAAAACGCAGTGGTTTTAAAACATCTCCAAGGAATGGTTGTGATGGAGTCAGGGGGATGGAATGGCTGATTTTGGTGAAGCTCCCGTTTGATGCCTACTTATTAAGGTTGGCTCCATGCTTCCTCAAAACTTCCGTTTAAGCTACCAAGTATTGGATACAATGCATTACCTTAAATAGAAAGTTTTGTCTAACATAGCGAAAAATAGTTATGGTTCTTCTTTAAATCAATATATTAGCTGGTTGTATATGCGCGTGAAGATCCTATAGGCTGCCCACACAGGTATCCAGGCTATGGGCTCTTTAACCCGTGACATTTTGTCGAAGAATGGAATCCAGTTCTTTAGGCAACAAAAGGAATCTTGAAGAGGGTTGGTGTTCTTCATGAGGGCAGGATTTAGGGGAAGTCGAAATGGCAATGCTGTTTTGGGAGGGAGATCAAATGGTTAGTTGGCAAGCAAATGATGGGATTAAAAGTGCTGTTGTTGGCCTGTTGAGCAGTGGAATGTCAGGTTATGCTCTTAATCACAGTGACATCGGAGGGTATTGTGCAGTAAACCTACCTCTAATCAAGTATCATAGGAGTGAGGAGCTTCTTTTCAGATGGATGGAATTCAGTGCCTTCACCACTGTATTCCGAACTCATGAAGTATGTCTAACCTCTTTCAATCTGGACTAACACTTTTCTTGAATTCATCTTTCATGTTACGACCTAATCATGTTTGATGTCTGTCCTAAGTAGATTCAATATATCTCCTAAATGAGCATACTTAGTATGTGGTAAAGAAATTTAAAGCTGACCGTCCTATATTCATCTTCTGCAGGGGAACAAACCGTCCTGCAACTCCCAGTTCTATTCTAATCACAACACATTATCACATTTCGCTCGCTCAGCAAAGGTGTATAAGGCCTGGAAGTTTTACAGAATCCAACTGGTTAAGGTATSAAATCAACTAAAACCACAATCTATTTATCACCTAAGTAGTCGATCACATCATTATCCTAAACCGAATAACTTGTTATATAAACAGGAGGCTTCCGAGAAGGGTCTCCCAGTGTGCCGTCACCTGTTTCTTCACTACCCGGAAGATGAATACGTGCAGACACTCACATATCAGCAGTTTTTAGTTGGATCAGAAATTCTGGTGGCACCAGTACTTGACAAAGGCAGAAGAGATGCAAAGGTCTATTTTCCTTTAGAAACGAGAAAAAGCTGTTCTTGGATACATATTTGGACAGGAAAGGAGTACACAAATTTGGGTACAGAAGCCAAAATAGATGCTCCTTTGGGTTATCCAGCAGTGTTTGTTAAATCTGGTTCTTCAATCGGCGAAACTTTCCTTCAAAACTTGAGGGATTTGGATTTGGATATTCAATGATATACTAGAAGTATTTTCATGTAAAGTTTATTTTTTGATTTAACAAGTGTAAGAAAAATGTATTGTTMAAAAATACTTCCAAMATCAATATATAATCTAACTAAATGCTAATAATAGGCCAATCTCTTATTGTCTTCAGAAGCAATACAGTAGGGGAAATACAAACTTTGTTCCTGACACATTATAATAACTCTCGCCCTTAACATACTACTTCCGCACTCCTCTCCCTCTCACATGAACAATAACATACGAGAAAGATTCATCGTCGATCACGCTATAAATTGATCATACAGTAGAAATAGGCAAAAGAAAAGCAAAAGGGAAAACTAAATGGAAAGTAGGAACTAACATTGTGAAGATAAAGATCTTACCCATGATATATTAGWTGAAGAGGAGATGATGGTGATGATTAGCTCCCATTGAAGAATTTAGCAATGGTGATACTTTGCTCTTGTTAGTAGTTTTACAAGTAAAATGGTTTGTTTTTAACATGAAATGGCACTTATGCTTTGTCAACAGAAAACAGATCCTGATGCTATTCCAAGGTATATTCCATGGTATTCTCTGATTCTCTCTTAGTAAGTTTCAACTGACAGGTAATGATGATGTCATTATAAGCTTGCTATTTCTTAAGGAAAAAAAAAATCTAAAAACTGAAACAACACACATTAATTGATCATTTAATGTGTCGATTAGTCCATAATTTTGTCGTGAATTTACAACTTATAGTCATTTTAAGTAATGCATTTATTTATTTTACTTTTATTTAAAAACCTAGGGGCTGCCATACTTCTCTAATAGGCATTAGGGTTCACCCCAATAAAAACAAGTTCTAATTCAGTATGATCAATTTAGGACGTGTTCAAAATTCAATTGAAAAGAATAAGACCTTAGGGGCTACATGTAGAATTGTTCGTACAATAAAGCGTCACTTGCCACAATGGCAAATGTTCAATTGGGCGAAGGAAACTATAGAAGTTTGGATGAATGATAAACTCATCGCTGCAATTTGCAAAGTGCGGGGTATATCAACCCCCAATTTGACAGTGTCAAATTTTCGCAAACTCTGTTAATATTTTATACGGAGTAAAATTTTGGCAAATCCGTGATTGGAAATTACCGATATCAGAGTATACTTTTATGGGAAATAAACAGAGTTATTCCAGGCTTCCAGCAACAAATAAAATACTTCTAATGACAGATACCAAACTTATGAAATAAATTGGCACAGGAATCTTCTGTCTTTCAGCAGGTGTAATCAATCTTTAAGCGTCCCAAAGTTACTCCTTTGTACACATAAATCTGTCCTTTAATAACTACTTCAATTAAATTACATTTTCGCGGAATCAATAATCATAGCAAACTATACACATCAAAAGAGCAGGATACCTACTGCTTAAAAGAATTGCTTCTTTTCTGCAATAGCTACTATGCATGGTGAGGCTAAAATGTGATGATTCATCGAGAGCATGGGACTTGAATTTCTTCAAACCAGCAGTAGAGAGAGAAAACTGATGAAACTGCCCCCACTATAATGTCGTAGATAATCGATTGCAGGATCTTTTGAGTATTTTGAAACTCGAAAATTACAGCCTTACAAAGATTGAAGGCCAACATGCCTTGTGTAGTAGGCTGTAATAACTAGTAAGCTTCATATCCAGACACTTGTTCTTAAATATCCAATTGCTCTAGGTCAATAATATTAGCTGCATTTCGTATAAGCTCCTTGCGTCCATCAACCTGTAAAACTGTAAAGTTACAAACTACAAGAAAGGAATCCTAATCCAGTTCACTCAACTCATAAATCCTGCTCCCTCAGTTTTTAATACTCCCTCCGTTACGTTTTACTTGAAACAATTGAATATTTTACCTCTAATAAATAATGCCAATTGTTTCAAGTAAAGCGTAACGGAGGGAGTAATAATCCAAATCATACAACAGTCCTACACTCCAATTAATCTATACATCTCATTCAATATATGTTTGTAGTATACTTTCGCTTTAAAGTTGGACCATACCCACAAACCTATTATCAGCTCTTTCATTAATATCCGAGCAGATCTCAATTGTCGGAAGATAAAGCCTATGAAACAGAGTTGTACATAACCATTTAAAATATTTTTTCTTTTTTAAATGACCCACGGACACGCCAAGTCCTGAAAGTTTCAAAATTAACTTAATTTGACAGTAAATAATGCACGGAGTGATGATTTCATCATGGAAAAGATATTATTTTTTTTTTTAAAAGAAACACCTGAAAAAGACTAAGCGGCTTCCCATAAAGAGGAGAAGACAAAATTTGCCTGAGCTGCATCATCTACAGTCAATGCTTCAGCAATCGCTCTCTGGATCATTGTTGTTCCAAAGTTGAGCAGGCATCCATTTCTCCCACCTAATATATTAGCTAAGGTCAGAATAGGAGCAGAAACAGAGCAAGTCAACAGACATGTACATTATATAAAAGTGCTAATCCCTTTCTTCTATCATAGGTAGGCGAGTGCAAATTACTTTCCCGTATAGAACATCTTAATAATTAAGTCACTGATCCAACACTGTGAATGAGATTGAATATAATATATAAATTATTTATCATTTGATTCTAAATAAAAAGTGACAAAGGCCACCCACCGGCCTGCTATCAAAAAATTGTTCGGGATCCAAATGTACTTCTTAGATGCTAACAGAGGATTACTTACTAGAATCAAAATCGATACTTTAAGACCATTGAATAAGAACCTCCCCCAAATCAAGGCTATGAAAATATGATAAAAGCTCACAAATGATAAACAATGCTAGTTCATTTATCTCTGTACATTGTATTCGTGCTTCGAAGGAAAGGTTACGTGGCAGCTTTTTAGTTCGCTTCATACATAACATTATGGAACTGTTCCTTTTACCTACATGAGAAGTAGATTCCAGTTTATGCGAATTCTAAGTTTCCCCTTTTCAATCTACAGTCTTTTCAAGATTTCATTTTTCCTTACATTAATACAACTTCAAATATATAGGGGGTCGTTCGGCTTATGTTCTTTTGGTTTGACTTTTTGTTGTCGGTTTTTCAAAATTATCTATATCCAATAAGTTAAAGTAATTTTTAATCTTTTAGATACGCTTTTAAAACAATACAAAAAAAAAAGCCAAAAGCATGTCCGGCGGGCCCTTAATTCAAACCCAATTTTACAATTTCATGTGAATCAAATCGATAAAAGTTTCTTTACAGATCTGAAATGACCAGATGGCTTTATCACTTTGTTGATGACCGCTTTTGGTCACTCCATTAGTGGCAAATTGGTGGTGATTTCAGATGAGTTGAGATTATTATGTAAAAGAGGAAGAGAGAGAAATGAGAGTGTTAAGAAAATGAGAGGCAAAGAATGAGAAGAGAATGTCAGTTTTCCTGTGTTTAATTTTGGATTTGTGTCATGAATGGATATTATTAGGAAAAGGGTAATTTAGTTACTAGAAATATGTTGAAGATTCTAGAGCTTTCTAGGTGTTCGCTAGGTAAGTTTTATCTATAAATAGTACTCAGTAGTGAGGGACTAGATATTGAAGAATAATTATGAGAATGAATCTCTTGTATACTTAGCTTGTATCATATTATAGGTTTTATGTAATATTTATATCCCATCAATCCAAWTCACATTTCCAAGTTCATATTTCACCATTAATCCCTTCCATACTTCACCATAAACTCTGCCCATGAAATCCAGTCTATAACAATTTGAACCAGTATGTACACAAGGAAACAAGCAAAACAGTCAGTCTGCCCCAAACAGCCCGTATCCGGTGCTCATTTTATGAATAACAAAAAAGACACGGTTTTACACATGTCGGGCACACATCCATCCATGTCTCGTATCCGGTATCTTGTTTTGGGTATACTCAAACAACCGTGACCCACACGAGACACACAGCTAAACAGCCATACCCGTGCATCACAATCTTAAACTCCAGGAAAGTAGGCTTGACCATATATTAACCAAAAGAAGATAAAAGCATACCTTGTACAGAGGAGGAACACCCACATAGATGCAACCTGCATCAAATAAAGCTTTCTGCAAGTAGATACATAAACATTAGACAATTATCGGTATGCAACTAATAGAAAAATGACTTACATTCTTACCACAAAAGACCAGCATATATACCTGATATCTGTAGAAAAATGTCAATAATAAAGTTCGAATATGAGCACCATCAACATCAGCATCAGTTAAAATTATAATCTTATGATAGCGAAGATCTCCCTTTTTGAATTCTTCACCCTGGTGAAAAGATGACTAGTCAACACAGATAGTTGAATGATTCTGAGGTTTGTGTGACACAACACGTTGTTACCTTCACTCCAAGTCCCAGAGCAAGAATTAGGTTTTGAATTTCTTCATTCTTATACATAGCTGCATCATCCCTTCTCTCGACATTTAGAATTTTGCCTCTTAAGGGAAGAATAGCCTACAAAGACATATTTTCAAAGAAAGACATATTTTCAAAGAAAGACATTATTATACTTATCACGGAGCAAGTGCATGCACACAACTAAAGCCTCCTTCACCTCAAGACAATTCAGTTAAGCTCCAATATACACCCTTAATGCTAAATCCACCCATGAGCAGTCTAGGCTGCAAATGAGCATGTATGGTAGTAAAACGCTAATGAAAGAGGTTCCTTAAAACTCATTCAAATCCTATTTGTTAAGAATGAACACACTAAAACAAAAGGCTTAAGTTCATTATCTTAAAGGRCCAAACTCAAAAAACATCTCGACTGATTGTGTTAGCAAACAATTCATCTATAATTCATTCAAGCTCAATTATATGCTTGTTTATAAGTATTTTTGTGTCTTGTTAAGTTGTTTTGTCGCCTTGTCGGACATAAGAACTAATAGAAAAACTATGCAGATTATCCTTTGTTGACATACTAGCTAGTTAATGTAATGGTTGTGTTATCTTTTCAACTATGGAAATGAACAGCCTCAGCTCAAAAAAATGGACAGAAGCCAGCAAATAAATGAGCAAATGGGAAGATTAAGGTATCTTGCACAAACAACCACACGACAGAAACAAAAAAAAACAAGTAGAAGCTCTTCGGTTAGATTGGGCCTATTTGAGATCCTAATTTAAATTTTACTACCCCTGCGAAAGGAACACTTTTTTTCTCGGGAATCAACAGCAAATCCAATTTAAGTAATAAGCTGAAGATACATACATTTGAACAAAAGAATTCCAGGCAATGGACGAGGGATATCTTAAGAGCAGAATTTAAAAAATACAAAAGGTAAAAAACTCACTTGAAAACGTCTATCCCGGCCTTGTTTTGCACTGCCACCAGCTGAGTCTCCCTCGACAATAAATATTTCTGTAAACATACTTTAATATTYAATAATTTCTATAATAGATTTTATCGACCAAGAAATAATAGTCAAGGAATGAATAACATATCTAAGACAAAGGACCACCAAAGACTCACTGGCTTAGAGGCTTGGATTAATTCTCACCGCTCAAAGAGTTATATTCATATGAAAGAAGTCAACATAAATGGTTATATAATTAGGGACAAGTCAAATCTTCACTATGGCATCCCAACAGTAAAATTCAGCAATTTCTGCTTTCTGATCACCAGGTAATCAAGAATTCAAGACAGTAAACACCAGTGAGTTTTCAAATCAGAACAATATTATTCAGAACCAAGTTCTCTATTTTTGACTAATATGTTGTGCTCATCCTTGTACTGAACTTTCAAGCAGTTCACATTTTTGACTTATATGATAGTCCATCCTTGTACTAAACTTTGAAGCAGTCCAAATTCGGGCACCAACTCAACATATGTAAGGTCCAGTGTAGCACTTATAATCATATAAAAAAAAATTAGGACAGTCAATGGTGCATTCTAGAATTGGCTACGGCGTATTGGCTCAAAAAGGGGAATGACAAATCACAGGCTCGACCTACTTTCTAAAGTTGAACTTGTAGCAGAAGTTTGGACAGTTTATATCTGGGTTTGAACTTTGATGCCTAGTTTCTAGCCACCAGGTCAGAGATTCCTGTTGTGGATCACACTTATCACTTTTAATTGGCAAATAAGTGGATATTACCGATTTGAAACACACGATGCAAAATGAAACTATGAAGCATCCAAACACATATGAGGCAAAATGCTTGAAGAACCTGCTTCCTCAGGATTTGTCGCGCAGAGCAATCAGCAAGTTTCCCTGGAAGAGAAGATGACTTCAGGACACTCTTCTGCCTCACAGCTCCCTTGCCCTTTTTGCAGCCAGAAGCAGCCTAAAACAGGAAAAATCGGAAGAGCCTTGCATTTCAGTGTTGAGCAAAGAGAAGGGTGGTGGCTTATTTGTTTATCAACATATTCATAATAAAAAAATTGGTGCCTTGTGCTTCAGCAATGAAACTCAAGATATAGTACCATTACTTCAGAGCGTTCATAGCTTGAAAGGATTGGTATCAAGACATCAGGATGCAACTCCAAATAATCAGAAAGTAATCTTGAAACCATTGGTCAACCACCGCTGCCGAAACTTCAGTTTCCTAACCTTGTCCTATCCAACATAGAATGATTGTTATACTCTTCAACATTCAAGTGTTAAATGCAAACTTATTCACTTCATACAGGACCATCAAAGAAGGGGCAAACATAAATACCTTGGTTTGTCTTCAAACTCTGGATTTGTACTTTTGACGGAAATGAACAAGTTTAATCTCTTCCCTATATGCTCGCGCTTAAGAAAGATTTGTGTCTGAAAGCACAACTCTTGTCTGATTAGTTTTGTACGAGGAGTTCAAACTTGCAAAAAGAGATCCACCTGATGTAACCTTCTCAGTTCTACCAAAGCACCCAAACCCCTCCCCTTCACCATCAAAAAAGAGCAAAAAACAAACCATTCAATCAAACACAGACATCGAGGAAGTTCACCAAAGTGTGCAAAGAACCCGCCTCTCTCTTCCAAAGAAATTAAGGACTACGCCACTTTGCATGCAAACAATATGAGCAATGAACCACCCATCAAACTTCTTATTATAATATGTGCAATGCATACTAGATCAAGATAATTTTTTTTATTAAAAAATGAAAAATCACTCTATACGTAGGATAACCATCAATGCAATCAATGCACCTTTGTTAGCTTTGGATTTCTTTGCCAAACTTGTTTATAGTTCTCTGTCAAGTGAAGCCTTGAAACCATCAATGTGAGTACCTCCATCAACTGTGCGTATACTATTGGCATATCCCAAAATTGTATCTGAATACGCATCCTCACACCTATGATATAAATTTATAAGATAAAAGGTTAAACATACCAGGTAGGAGCAATATATATATATAWAKARAGAGAGAGAGAGAGAAGAGTCAAAGATCTTTTACACAAATAACAATCAATTAAAGCAGAAGAAACATAGTTGTAATATTAAGAATATAGAAAGGGAAGAACAGAGATGCTAATTTGGTAAGGGTAAGTAACAGACTCAACATTCCAGTAATTTCTTTGCTTTTCTCTTTTTCTTGCATATATTTCTATTTGCCTTGCATAAAACAAGGCACGCAAATATAGATAAATAACTGAGGAAAATGCAAATAACAAAATGTGATGCTTAATACAATAAGAAGAAACATATTCACATACAACAAAGTCCTGATTGAACAAGAAAAAGTAAAAGCCTACCACTGTAAAGCTGCATCAATAGCCACCCCATCTACTTCCTTATGAAATTCCAGGACATCATGAATTGGTCTCTAGAAGAACACTCCAAATTAGCATGTGAAATAATGTAATAATATTGAACAAAACCAAACAATGCAGGAAAGTTGCCACAGAAAGCATACCTTATCAGTGTTTAGCCATTTCACATATTCAACCAAGCCACCAGCATAGTAATACTCATTATATTGGCTCTTCTCAGGGTCTTCACTCTCCTTGCTAAGAGCAATGGTAAGCTGCGTAAAATATTGAAAATAAAAAAAGAAGTGTTAAGATAATACCAAAAGACTTGACTAATTCCAATCAACAGATACCCATAAAGGAGACTAAACTAACAGGCCAAATTTATACAATTCGTGATCCAAATCTATGAAGAAAACAAAATGAGCTAAAAATCTATCAGGAAYTAGCAACCACCAAGAYACATTCAGAGTACAAGGCCAATACTTCACCTTTGGATTTAGAAAGGCAAGCTCCCTAATCCGTCCAGCTATTGTGTCAAAGTCAAACTCGATTTCAGTGGTAAATACTGCATCCAATTGTCAGTAACAAAACCTCAATCAGCAACCAAATATTTACACCGGGTGGGGGGGGAGAAGACATTCAGATCGATGGGATAAAATGTATTTGCAAAACACAGAGAGAAGCAAAGCAAAGACACACTGCTCCTCACTTTCTTTATCAGGCCAAAACTTGATGGCCGTCCCTTGGCGATTTTCGTTTCAGAATTGAATGAAAGCACATGACATGACATAYTTGTCACAGGCTTTCCTCGAGCATATTTYTGCTTGTACTCCATTCCATCTCGCCAAACTGTGACTTCTAAAGCCTGCACAACATCATAAAAACTTCAGCTCATCCAAATATGACACAAACACCAATAAATGGAATACTAGAAAATGGAAATGCATCTTTCAACTAGCCAACTAGGATAGCATCTTTTTTATTTTCTTTTCAAGAGGAATTAGCATAGGAGTTAAAAACGCTCAAACTCTAAATTTTAAGGCCCTTGACCCAACACAAGAGCAGAAAATGTACAACCACAGTAAATGGAGTGTCACTTGAATGAGAAACAAGGCCTTCATCCAATGACAAAGCATATATTCCAATTACCAACAACAGATATGTACAGAAAATCATAGACGCTAGAATTGGACAAAAGAGAAATGGGAAGCTTAAAGACAAATAGCCCAACATTTTTTTGGTTTGCAGAAATTGTCTATTGTAAGTTCAAGAGTACMATTGCCATTGTGACAATACATCAAAGTGTGTTCAGGCTCTCATTGACTCATTGTTCCCTTATTTCCAAGGAAAAGCGAGATTGAAAGCAGCAAATTTGAACAACACTATCATAAAACTTTCCTAGCTTAGTTACCAGTAGAACAGTAAAGATGCATAAACATCATGTATAAAGTGGAAAGCTCTAAACTTAAACAAAGAATTCACCTCAGATAATGCATTGACAACTGATAAACCTACTCCGTGCAATCCTCCAGACACATTGTACCCACTATTTGAACCACCAAATTTGCCACCTGCATGTAAGACCTGCATCATTTGACAGACACCATACAATATTATTAGTGTTTACTCTGAAAAATACATTCTACGCAGCATAATAGTTTAATAAACATAGGGAAAATTCAACATGAGCGCTGAGGTATAAAATAACAAATACACCTTTCCAAGTCATGTAGACACTAAGCCAGCACATATAAACTTATTAAGATAGTCAATCACATAGTGAACACAAACAGTTCCAATGCTGGTTTAGCAGGCCAAGAGAAAACATTCATTCAAAGAATACATTCCGTTGCTGACTTCAACAACATAGCAGCAGATTTAATGCTTTTGCAACTTCTATTCTAGTCTGTTTAATTAAAGGCTTTACCGTCAATACGGTCTCCAAGGATGATTTCTTCGTCGTAGGATGCACATCAATAGGAATCTGCCACACAAACAAATAATATATCAATTTTAAGGTCAAAAATCCAAAACAAAGGTGAAACATCCCTGGTACAAATTTCTCTAAATGAAACAAATTTAAAGGAAATGTCTACAACCTTGTAGCTGGAACAAGTAACTACAGGGAGTCTATGTTAGGAAAAAGTAAGACCATAACGATCACTTGAAAAATTTTGCTGAAAAAGTACAGAGTAGGAAGGAAAGATGGTCAGGGGACTAGAGTACTCCAGCCACGTTTAAATTAGGACATAGGAACTCTCTAACTACTCCGTATAACTGTACAAGTAGAATTAATGGAAAAGATGAGATTGGAACTAATTTCACTTAAGATGCAACTAGAGAATAGAGATAGAAGCGAGATTCTATTTTTAAGAAAATGGATTAAAAAATAAAAAAAGACAAATTATCATTAGACTTTACCAACACTTAAATTAAGTACGGGGTGTTATTAATTTGGAAGAATARCTCCTGGAAAATCCCCTGAATCTCCTCCAAGTGCATTGATATTTTTCCATCCGTTATATATAAGAATATAATACAAGGTATATATTGTCATTCTAGATCAGCTAATGCTATCATTTAATGCATCCCAAAGACATGCACCTAATTAAAGAACATCAGCTATCCTTGAAGAAATATCAGCCCTATCCCATACGCAGATAATTTGCAACCTAAAGCAGTGTGAACTGCTGTAGGACAGCAATGTTTAGCATGAAAGGCATAGCGTGGCTTGAATCAATCAGCTACTGGCAAATATAAACAAAGAAGTGCGAAACATTAAAAACTTGATGTTTCATACCCCACGTCCGTTGTCACTAATGCTCACAGAGTTGTCAGCAAATAAGGACACTTCAATCCTTGATGCAAATCCTGCTTGAGCTTCATCAACAGCATTGTCGAGTATTTCATAAACCTGAAATAGCCCATGGCCAAAGTCATTTTAAGCACACTAATTGAGATTTCTTAGCATCCTGCCTATTTGAAGTAGAAAGCATAGCAACTAGACCTCAATCATCAAATATATATATAGAGAGAGAGGGGGGGAGAGAGAGAGAGAGAGTAGAGTTAGATACCAAGTGATGCAAACCCCGAGGGCCTGTACTTCCGATATACATCCCTGGTCTTTTTCTAACGGGATCCAAGCCCTCCAACACCTTTATCAAGAAACAATTATAATGCATAAGCCAAACACTTTATGAATAATGATCAAGAGGCACGCGCAATTGCGCAGCAAAACAAAGAAAGAAGACAAATGCTTGTTTTTGCAATTGGCTTTCACTTGGCTGCGTAACCAATTTGTTGCATGTTAGCTGCATTTGTGGCTGATTTAACTAACACGTGGCTTTAAATTGGCGGATAGTTGCTGTATGGTGCAAAATTGACATTTTTGGACTATTTATATTAAACTCTACTTATACTACTCCCTTCGTTTCACTAAATTCATGCCATAATTTGAATAGTGAGAACATTCATTAATATTGGAATCTTTTACAATTCCGTCGAATATGTAGAATGAATATAGCTCAAGGTGGTTCTTGTTAGAATCTTTATTAACAAGTAGTTTATTAAAAGTTAATTTTAAAATTTACCTCATGTACTTCTCTCCGTTTTTTTTTAGATGTTCCATACCATTATGGAACCGGTTTTAAGGAGTTGATTGATTGAATAACATATGTGAGTAATGCGGTAAAAAGTTGAATAAGTTAGTAAAAGAGAAATGTGTGGAATGAAATTATGGAAATAGTAATTTTGGTGTAAAAGATTGATAACAGTAATGAAAGTGACTTAGAAAGGGTAATCATTAATGTTTAGAAGTAAATTAAAAGTAGTAAAATGTGAAAAAAGTTATTTTTAGATTGTTTGGAACAACTATAAAAATCCCAAAATAGAAACGGGAAACAACTGAAAAAAAAACGGAGGGAGTAAATTAAAGATATATATTTGTAAAAATTGCTGCATTGCAAACATTAAAGTAGGAAAGGCAGGAATTAGATGAAACAGAGGCATTATTTACTTCTTATTTATGTTATTGGTTATGACTAGAAGAATGGATTTTTGATTCCGAAAGGTAGGAGAAGAAATCTAATTGTTGGCGATGAGATAGAAAAATTTTGGAACACATGTCCAACTATAATTGTTCGGCTCATGACGCAACGAACCCACTAATGAAACAAAGGCTTGTTGATTGAACAAGGGTTATTTTAAATAGTAATTTCATAAGTGACCGACCAAAGTTGAGAAGCTACTTGGAGTAGCTTTTGGCTCAACCCGCAAGCCAATAACCAAGCATCATTTCTTGGCTTTTTGACTAATTTGACAAGCCACAAAGCCAAAAGTTGCCCAAAAAGCTAGTAGCGAAACACCCCCRAACATGTAATTGATTTAAAATACTTTCATTCAAGCAACAACCATCATTGAGAAATACTTCCAACATAACAAATGGGTATTATTGTGAGATACTAAGTACTCCGTATAAAATATTCATTTGTTGTGTTTTTGTGGTTACGGAGGAWGTAACAAATTCACAAGACATGAAAGGAACACTACTGCCAATAATTTCTTCTTCGTGAACATAAAGGCATGAAAATTGACAGTTGAGCGAAAAATCCATTAGGGAAACACAGAGACATTCCACATGGAGAGCATACAAAATAGTGTAAGCCTTATGATCKGTTTTTCTTCGTGGGAATAACTAGAGCATAAAAAGTTTGTTAATGCATCATGTAACCACTGAAAATCATGAACTTCAAAAGGTTATATCGAGAAATTGCACTATACTCTAGTATATGCAATCATACATTACTCAAAAATTCACAATAGAGTAATGGACCAAACAACAGCCCAACTGMYCAAGTAGTAATATCATACAAAATCCTTCAAAATCAACTTCAAGCAAATGAAACTAGTAATACCTGAATTTGCTCAGAGCCATAAGAATTTGGAGCTTTGCCTTCTTGAGAAGGCTCAGCAGYAGTGCTAGTAGACATAAATGMCCTTGGAAATCCCAAATTTCTACTSACTACACCACTCGAAACCCTCTTCAATCTAAAATTCACCCTGTACCAATAACATTTAAAAGAAGTGAGCAAATCAAATTATCCATTAATTCATCAAAACCATTGAAACCACCAAAATTCAATACTCCCTTTAATTTTTGCTCTAATAACTCATCTAAAAAGCCATTAAATAGATAATAATTCAACACAACAAAGTGAAATGGCATGGTAATTTTAGAGCAAGAGCTACAAAACAGCACACAACCATACTCAATAAGAGAATAAAAGACAAAAAAAAAATGAAGCAAGAGAGCTATAAACCCACAAAACAATTCAAAAAGAGATGATTTTTATGCAAAAATACAAAGCACCCATTAAAACCCAGAAAAATACAGGTAAGATAACAAAGAATTCAACAGAATACATGAAGCATGAAACCCATTAAAAACCCAGAAAAATGCAAGCAAGAAGAGTGAAAAGGCACTAATACTTCTGTTAAATAGTTTTTTTTGGGTTTTGACAGTTTGTATGATGATATGTATATGAGTTAATAGTTTAAAGGTTATCAGTATATTCTTTGGTGTGTTAAGATTGATGCGTGAGAACGTATGAGGGCAGCGAGTAAAAATGAATAAAGCACTCGTTATGGAACGTGGCTTGTCAGACCTTGACTTTTGTGTTCCTTAATAATAGTCATTAGGGTATATAATACTAAAGATGGGATAGGGGTACAATTATCGGCAGAAACATGTGTTATGTGTTCAGGTAGCTTCAACATTCTGTATTTCATATAGCAGGTCATAGTGGTCTTGGCCTCATATACAAGGATTCATAAAATTTGTATCCAATCCTTGACAGATATCAGGAACTGCACTGTTGCTAAAGCCTTATCAATATCCTTTTATTCTCGACAGAAAATATTGAAGAAGCTTATATGGGTGTTGTCTCTATGCTCACAAGGTTGGCAGAGCACCACCTATGCCTTTGTAGCCACTATACGCCTTAATTGCTTAGCAGGAATGTTAGCATGAGTCATTGCTCAGTTGTAGGTAAGAATTCTAATGGCTAGTGCACTCAACTTGGAGAACACATTTTATCTGTGGAAAAGTGGGATAAAGTTTTTCGACTAGTGGTATTGATTATTGGGATTATTAATGTCACTATAGGAGGATGTAGTGTGGGTGTTGTATCGATAGGTGATTGGACATTGCGTACGGGTATTCGGTGGTGTCGGTTCACTCGTAGAACAGGACCCGGGGATGTGCGATTTTTATTTTTGAAGGAGGAATGGTAAGCTTGTTACCAAATCCTTACGCGAAATCTGGCCAAATTGGCATCCATGTCTTTAATTTTTTTTATTTTAAATCAAAAAACAACAAATAATTGAGTAAGCCAAAATTGATTCCGATTAATAAAAGGCTAAAACTAACATATTTATTCTTAGGTTAACGCTTCACTGACAGGTCTCCAATGATGTCTCCAGTCGGTTGCGAGGGTTTGCTAAAAACAAATCCTATTTACCTCACTAAAAATTAACTCTAACTTGTTCAATATAAGTACCGGTTCTGTTGATGAGGACATAATGAAAGATTTATTGATTCCATAAAGGGACATCTAAATGTGAGTCTACTCTAGACAAATTTGATTTTGATTATACGAGGATACTATAGTTAGTTGGTTTGAGACATTTAAATAAGGTTATTATTTGGAGATATATAAGATACGGGAGTAGTATTCATGAGTACCTAGACTAACAAATTGTTGGTTTTGTCTTTTTTAGGTTTATTAGGCATGACTATCTTTAATACTAATTTAGAACTGACAATGACGATTAGATGGTGAACATTATGTTTGTTTCTAGAAATAATGGGAGGGGATACTGTTAACGGGTATCGCGAGAAACAGCTTTTGCAATGCATAGGAAATGGGATGGAACCTCGTTCTTAAACCATTTTTTTTATAAAGGCCTAGTGTTATCTTCACGAAATTGTTACCGCCGTGATTCCTCAGATCTTAGGGAGGAGGGGATTGCTCTCCGATCTTATGGTGTTCATTTTTACGAATCCAATCTTGGGTCAAATAATGGTATAAAATTACCTATGGGTTACTTCTCGTGACTGGCAAAGGTTTAAGGAGAGGTATCAGGGTGTAGTTTTGGTTCTACCATTTGCACCCTAGAGCCGAGGCTGGCTCTCGTACTCGATCTATTTGCGGGAGTTCAATGATATTACTGGTTGGTAGCATTGGACTAACTATCTTAAGGCCCTTCACATTTAGGTATTGTTGTTAGGTATGGCACGGTTCAATTTCGTCAAAAACTAGCAAAAGACATAAAGAATGAATGTGAAATCAGTGAATGGATTATCGAGAGAGGCGCCTGGACCTAAAGACTGTAACGAGGATTGGTTCTAATTACAAGAATTTAATTATTGGTCTATGGTGTGTCAATGTGATATGTTTCAACACATTTATCCATAAAAACCATTAAAAGTCTTCAGGTATCTGTACAACTGTGTCACGGTAGATCGTTCTACTTTTATTAAAAGGAGTGGCCCACGGTGGGATCAATGAAAAGATTTGCGTCTTTAGAATCTAAATAATCTTTGCCTTAAGGCATCAACAGGAAAGAGGATCATTAAGATAATGTTGTACTTTTTACTCCGCGCAGACAGATGATTAACTTTATTTGGAAAACAGGAATTTAGGATAATGAAATAGAGTTTAATGAGGAGGAAGTTGAGTTAACTGTGATTGTGTCTAGCGGTTCTCTGTATTGCAAATGCACACTCTTGACATAGTTATTTAATTATAAAGCATATATTCAACAACGTGAGTGGTTCTTATTGCGGATGGATTATTTTATAATACTTGGGCTATAGAGAGGATTTTGTATGGAGGCAAAGAAGTAAGAAATGAATGTGAGAAATAAATTTATGAGTTAAATAGTAGTGAAGTTTTACAAAGTTATGAGGATCGTGATTTGCTCAGACATTTATTATGAGTAAGGGACTAAGTAAACATTGTTGGTTCATCATTAAATATGTGTTCGTGTTTTGTGGTTGTTAACTGACAGGAGAAACTTAACGGATGGTGTGGAGGGTAAAATTTTTTATAGTTTCGCAATATTGACTTATAAATGTCAAGAGGATACCTCATCCCATTATTGTATGCTGTGCCGAACATGAAAAGGGAGATAACCTAGTACTTTTCTCTGATTCTCTTATACAAAGATTTGTTTACAATCTTAGTCACGTTGAGGCGAGTGTGCCAAGATACGGGGACTGGATCAATCATTAGCGCCTTGTTTATGGGTTTTAGAATGATACGATTTGGGTCATTGTTGGTGGGTCTTTACATGTATCCTGAGCTGT
>SNQN01004045.1:29696-55175 GCA_008642245.1 Bassia scoparia
TTTCGCCCAAAATCATTCAACAATCACAAACATGCTTATACTAGTAGTACAATATTATTAGCCATTGATTTTCAAGTTGAAAACTCATTATTCTTCATACCAAGCCTAGGTTTGTTAAACATACATTAATAGTTCGTAATTAAGTTTAATTCATTTAAAATGATTTAGTATCTTTCAAACCCCTAATTCTTGAAATTAAATCTGATTTATTGAAACTTGCTAAAGAAAAGTTTAAGCTTTACATACTCAAGCAATAGTTTATAAACAATTTTTCTCATACCAAACTGATTTAAACCCATAAAATTTCAAATCCACATATAATCAATCTGAAATTTTGTTTAAAGTCTTAAAAATTTCACTTATGTTATACAAATTCAAAATATCATAAAACAAGTTACTAATTAATCTTTTAACCCTTAAAACATGAAATCCCCAATTTTAAAGCCCTAATTTTAATTAAACAAATCTGAAATATATTTGTTTTTAATTGAAATCATTCAAAACAAGTTAATGGAATACTACAATTCATTGGAGATTTAAACTCGAGCAATATACACATTGATTGTAATGCTTGAAAATTAAACCAAATAAACATGGATTTGATTATGGGAGGAGGAAAATAATAAGTGAGCAAGGGAGAGAGAGACGACGAGGTGGTGGTCGTGGTGCCGCAGGCCGTCGTTTGGTGCAGCGCACAGTAGGCGGAGCAACGCAGCAGCCACGATGCACTCTACAGCAACAACCAACGCAGCACAGCGCGGTGCAGGCAGCGGTGCAGGGCGGCTCCGGATGGCGGCCACGGTGGCAGCAGGATGGGGTGGCAGCGGCTCCGGGTGGCAGCGCACGGGCGCCAGCGTGTGTTGGCTTCCTCTCTCTCTCTGCCTCTCTCTCGTGTCTCGGCTTCCTTTCCCTCTCTTTTTTTTGTTTGAAAATAATGAAATTGAGGAATGTGTGGCAGTGGTTTTTGAGAAGGCAAGAAATAAAACCCCCTTTAACTGATTCCGATTTTACTAGGTTAAAAGTAATTTAATTTATTTAATTTATTTATATTTTTTGGATAAATTGAAAGATAGTTTTTCTCATGAAATTTTTATTTAATTGAAATACTAGGATTAAATTAAGAATATTTTTCTTTCCATCATAAATAGATTTAAAATGAAAATAATAGCTCTTTCAATTAAATTATATCTTTTTACGATAATCTAATAATAATAGAAATATATATAATATTCGAAAAATTACGGGGAATTACAATCTACCCCCTTAAAGAGTTTCGTCCCCGAAACTTATCCCAAAATCACGATCTCCAAATTTCAATAGTAGAAAGTATTTGTATTGTTGGTAAAACTAGTTGATCACTAAATGATTCTCCATACCATTACTTGGACACAATTTCCACACACTTTTATAGTATGTGTACTAAACCAAATCATGTCTTGCTAGGCCAAGTACGCAACTTGAAGTAAAATTGAACAAAAACAGGCCTAAATTGAAGCAAGAAGTAAGTAAAACAGGCAAAAGGCGAAATTATTATCGCATCTACCCCCCTTTAAAAGAAAAGAGTTACGTCCCCGTAACTCACCCCAACGAACAAAAACGCACCCAACCAAGACAAAGATATTCTCCAAAAACACTCAGGGATACATAGTAAGACCACCAAACAATGACCCAAATGTATTCATTCTAAACCCATAATAAACAGTCGCCTAATTTGAAATCCCACTCCACTCGCCTCCTGCAGGTAACCTTTTGAACCGAACTCAGTTATCCTCCTTTCGTGTTCGGCCACTTCATTTAATTCCTCAATTTTGTACAATTTACCTCCTCCGTTGTCTTTGTTAAGTACCGCAATATTATGAACACATGACTTGCTCTCAAATATCAGACTTCCATCCTATAATTTGTAAATTCACTTTTAGCACAATTCCTCAATTTCGTACTTGTTCCTTTAATCCTCTGCAAAAATTTCAGCAATACTTCGTTGTTATCTATTTAATCAAGTGTGCATGGCTCAATTTGACATGTACTTCAACTCCTCATATCACCTTCTATTACCTTTCTTATTCTGTCGATAACAAAACTAAGCTATTGTTTGATTGGCCTAAGTATAACATTGCAAATCTTTTTCATTGTCATCGGGCATGCTTAGTACCGAGGGCGGTTGTCAACGATTTTTTTTATAAGGATTTTGGAAAGCTGACAGACATCGTTTATTCCCTCTAATTTGGTCTTCCCTTTTTTCACATAGGTTATGAGTGGCTTTGCTAAGGTTTTGAGAATATTCCTTCAAACTCCTAAGGTACTCAGTTGACCCCTATGAATACAATAAAACATCAGACAACAGCGCTTCTTAGGCATGGGCCACTCAACTAACCTCTTTAACCTTTGCAAGGTTCCACAACGGAAATAGGTTTCTAGAAATGTTACACGGACCACGTAAAGAACACAACTGTTCATCCAGATCCAATCAGTTTAGCATTTCGGAAAATGGCAACACAGCCAATTCTAAATATACTGTCAAAAGTGTTTCTTAGGGAATCAGGTCACTGCAAAGTTGGCAACATGATTTCCGATTTACCCTGTCATCCATCGTACATATACAAAGATATCATCAATAAAATACACCAAACCCACATTATTGTCTAAGGTACTTCGGTTGATAATATACTCCAATTGGTTACACTCATTAAATTGTTTGCTAACCAATTATATATTATCATCTCATCGCATAATTTTGTTGGTTTAACCCAAAATGCATGATGTTTTTAACTCATAGTGCACCAAAACGAATCTCGAATATGTAGTTTTTGGTAATGTTTTGTCTTGTCAGCAACCACTTCAACTTGTGTTGGATATACCATTTCGACTTCAAGTACACCACACTTAGGAATCACCAACAGTCCATACACTCTTGTAAGTCGGTCATTCTAAGTCTCTAATGATTCGGCGTAATCTGGTACATTCATTTCCTCCTTTATTATGCTGACTTCATTAGTCATTTAATTTCCAAAAATCTAATACGCAGTCAAAAACTTCATATCTCTTTTCACAATTTAAAACTTGGTGTTCCGTCCAAGGTGAGGCAACTAGGCCTATTAGACTTTCTTATCTCAATTCTTTTGCAAATCGACTCTTAACTCCCTTAAATTCGCTGGTGCCATTTCCCTAGGGTGGTCTGTGTAGAAGCAATGCAGGTTCCATCAAAAATTATGAGACTTGACATTATTGTGATGAACTACTAAACTCTTTTTCTTAGTTCAGCACATCCCCAAGAAACCCCTTTGGAGAAAAACATAATTGTGAAATTATTCACCACCATATAGGTACATACTCTAATTCTAATTTACTCTCTCGACCGCAGCTCACATGCAATTCACAACACAGATAATTATACTGGATAACCTTTATATATAAACTCATAACTTTCATATAAAACTCGTCCCCAATGCATTTTCGAATTTCTTAAGACTCGCTGAATGGGTCACACTATTGCTCCACTATGTGATCTCACACTCTTACGTACATTCAGTAATTCCTACCCGTAATCTCACGTGCCATGATATTCAAGTTCATGCACTCCCAAAAGACGAATCCACAGTTTGCTAAGATCGACTCAGAGGTAAACATGGACAAACGACGTGATATCCGTGGGTGATAGAAACTCAGGACTTATCCACAGTGTGGATGTTGCTCTGTTGGTAAGCCTTCAAACCATTGTATAATAATCCCAGAGATGGCTCGAAGAATAATCGTTACATTGCGTGACAACAGGAATTGGAATACAAGGAGAATATAACATATTACGGTTCAGCTCGAAAAAAAGTTATTTCAAAGGAATAATTATCTACAATTAGGAAGTTAGAAAAAGTGTCGGATAGAGAAATCGGTACCTTTGCACACTCTATAAGGTTTAAATAACCATCAGGACTAAATAACTGAGATTTATGGAATAAGATTCTACGTCCTGACTTCTTATGCTTTCAATGGCATCTTCTATTGTCTCTCGACCAAGCTTAACAACCTATTATATTGCTATTCCTATTGAATGACGTTGTATACAATAAGACTGCCTATTTACTGCACTTGAGCGTTTCATAGGAACATGAATTTTTATTCTACCACCTTTGCAGTTACATGTGCACTATGGATTATTAACATTCATCATCGCATGGCTTCTCAGTATCGCCAGATTTCCTTAAATCATTTTAACACATTTTCCAGTTAGGATTGGTGACTGGGGCTAATCACGATATTGCTATAAATATTACCATACAACTTGATAAGGACTAGATTCTAATCACTAATCTCTAAAAAGTTCCTACATCCAAAGTTAGGTTAAGTTTTCAAAAATGTCTCTCCATATTGGGACCTTCACATAGCAAGCTCAAATCAGCAGTTATCATTAAGATAAAATTGAAGCACTTTATATATTTCATGTGCATCGGCAAAGTGACACTTTATAGGCTTTGAAGTAATTTGCTGCAAAACATTTTAATACTCAAACTTTTCAGTGATAAGAACCATCAGTCAGTTCACTCGAACCCAAAAGAAAATCATCGATTTTCACTAAGGCTAGGGTGATAACCTTTTCAGTAATTTGCTGAAATTGTATCATCAGTTCACGCTATGCGTTTGGAAGTATAGGCAATGCTTTAGCTACTGCGTTGAGTCACGTGAGGAGTACAGTGCGTAGTAAGGTAAAGCTTTCACATTCGACTAATTGTTTGCTTTTACTGACTGCTAATCTGCTTTTCATGCATGATAACTAGAGGTATCAATGTACACTAATGGTTTCTAGTAAAGGTATCAACGTTACGTGATCACATACACCACTTCTTAACTATCCTTGGAAACAATAGAACGCAGCATAGTCTTTCATGAACTTCAGCGAAGAACACATATTTAAAATAAGCTCCCACGACTCCTAACAGACACATTTGACTATTAAATTAGAATTTACTTATCCTATGCTTTATCTTGTTTTGACATATATTCATCAAGCATTAATTAAAGCTGATTTTTTAAAGACTTTAAACAAAATTTCAGATTTTCGATTATATGTGGATGTTGGATTTCTTGATTATGGTTTAATTAAGTTTTGGTATGGCACAATATCGTATTATAAAGTATGACGGTTGATATTATGCTGATAGAGCTTAAACCTTTCTTTAGCAAGTTTCATAAATTCCAATTTAATTTCAGAGTATTTAGGGGTTTTTGAAGATCCTAAATCATGTTTTAAATGAATTAAAACTTAATTACAACTATTATATGTATGGTTTACAAAACTAGGCTTTTCTTTTACAAGTTTAGTTAAATTTCAGATTTTATAAATATCTCTGAAGCTGATTGGTATTGAAATATATGAATGAGGTAATGTTTGGCAGTGGTTTTGTGAGAAGGCAAGGAAATAAACCCTTTAACTGATTCCGATTTTTACTAGGTTAAATATTAATTTAAATATTATTAATATTTATTATTATTTTTTTTTGGAAAACGAAAAGATAGTTTTCATCATGAAATATAATTTAAATTGAAAATACTAGAATTAAATCAGAATAGTTTTTCTTTCCATCATAAAAATACTTAATTGGAAATAATAGTTTCAATTAAATATTATTTTTTTTAAAATAAATCATAATATATTTATTAGGAAAATATATTTTAATAAATTATTGCGAAAATTACGGGGATTACAGGACCCTGCCCGGCATCCGAGGATCCAGATCCATTTTGAAAGATTTGGATCTTAAAATTTAAGCCCTGATGAATCGGGTAGGATCTGGATTCTACTTTTGAAAACGAATCTGGAACCGGCCTCCCTCTAGGACCCTATCCAGGGAACGTTACCATTTTTTTTTAAATATATATAAATATGTTGGATATAGTAATACTACCGAAGAATATTACTAAATCCATTAATTTTGTTGTTGACCCAATTAATCTATTACTCTAAAATCAAGTATATTTGTCTCTTTGAAACTTTATTTTTCTAGTACGTTCAAAGACTTAAATCTTTAATCATGTTTGATTGCTTGTATACTGAATAATGGGAGATGTAAGGAAGATATATTTTGTTTTAGGCTTTTTTAATCAAAATATGTTCAATATCTGTGTTTTTCATTGGAAGTAAAAATTTAAGAAGGATCCGACTCGGTAAAAGCTTGACTCGAGATGGCTCGACTCGAAGTCGCGCTCAACTTGTTAGGCTTGCGAGCGGCTCGATAATTTTGGTAATAATATTTTAATACTTCCTCCGTTTTTTATTAGATGTCTCAGTTTCTATTTTAGGAAATTTGGAATTACTTGTCCCACTTTGATGTTTTTCCTTTTCAAGACATGGGGACCACAATGAATTATCATATAATCCCCACTTACTTTCTACTTTTTTGGGGTCCACAACCTCTTTCTCTCTATCTCTCATCTATGGGTCCCACATACTTTATTAAATTACTCATCTACTCATCTAATCACTTACACCAATATTTTGCTTCAAAAACCACAAAACCCAAAGTGGGACATCTAAAAAAAACGGAGGTAGTATGTACAATATTTTATTTAGCATAAAAAAATACACTTATGTACAAGTATAAACCAATGATGCCATGACCCATAAACAAGTATACAATCTCCTAATTTGGACCGGCTCATTTCTTACTTTAGTCAACATCGATAAAAAGACCTAAACTTTTTTTTTCACCACTCACTGTCTCAAACGCGCTCAGCCACTTATTGCTCCTAGCCTCCTACTTTTGCTTTAGTACTTAACTCACATTATCTCTATTTTTTCACTTTTCTTTACCAAATTCATGCAAAAACAATTACAATACTTGTATTTTCTTAAAGATCTACACAAGTTTTTGATTTGGAGAGTTTATGTATCAAATTCAATGTTTAAATTTTCTAATGTTGATTTATCTCGATTATTTTGGGTCTTAAATCGTTTTCCTGTTTGCCTTTTGAATTACTCTTCATTTTGGATTATTTTTTTCTGATTTGCTATGTTGGTTTGGATTTTCTTCTTATAATTTTCCTTTATTATTAGTTTTCAAATTTGCGTTCTCCTCGTTGCAGCCTGCATCTCACCACCTTGTCCTCACTTCAGCCGCAAACTCGCCACCCTCGATGTCGCAAGCAACACTCGATAGATTTTTTATTTGCAGTTAATTCTTAATTTGTTTATGATTTATACTAATTCTACAATTATATATACACACACACAATGTAATGAATATTTGATGTGTTGGTCAATCCTAATTGCTATCCTTTTTGTTTTTTTGCAATCACTTATTTTGTTTTGTTGTTTACATTGATTACTCGAGCTAAAATAAACGTGCTCGAGACGAGTTAACGAACCGAGCCAACTATTCGAGTTGAGTTGTCAGGTCAAGAATAAACATAAATAAATGAGCTTTGAGCCGAGCCAAGCACGGCGATATACTAACGATCACGCGTCGAGCTCAATTTTATCGAGTTTCAAGTCGAGTCGAGTTGGCAAGGATATTAAACGAGTTGAGTCGAGCTTTKTCCTKCTCGCGATCGACTCGCTCGATAAGCATCTCTATTCACTAGGCATGGACCCATATATTGGGGGGCAGGAGTGATTCCCAAAGTGTGCCACTTCCTTTGGCGTCTGTGTACTGGCTCTTTGTCAGTCTGACCACTTCTCAAATATAGGCACTTGACTGATGATTCGGGGCTTCCCATGGTGTGGAGTTGAGGATGAAACGGTTTCGCATGTTCTGTTTTAGTGTTGGCGTATTCGTAATTTATGGGAGGATTGTGGCTGTGTAGAGATGTGTAGGTATGAGGAGGTGGAGTGTTGGCTGGGCTTTTTACTCGAATGGCAGCAATTGGATGCGAAGGTGTTGCAAAGGGGTTTTTATCTGATGTGGGTTGTTTGGATGGCAAGGAACTCGATGGTTTTCTGCAATCAAGATACTCCAAACAATATTACTGTGCATTGAGTTAATAGAGGGGACGAATTTATAGTCCGCGAATGGTAGATRTGAGTAATCGGAGTACGAAATGGATAGCTCCACCCTCGGTGGTGGTAAAAATTAATGTCGATGCTTCGATATGGAGGATGGTTGAGAGGGGCTTAGTGTTGTTGCGCGAGATAATCAAGGTGGTGTGATGTTTGCTGCAACTAGATGGACCCGTGCTCGATGGCCCATCATGGTGGCGGAAGCAAAGGCACTAGCCTTAGTTGCTCGATTGGCAAGGAGAGTTGGCATTTCTAATGTCCTATTTGAATCAGATTGTCAGGAACTTGAGGGCAGGCTCTTGAGTGGAACTTCATACTTATCGGAATTGGATGCCATTTTGAATGATGTTCTTGCTGTTTGTAGTTTTTTTTTTAATTGGAGTTTTGTTCATAGAGAGGGGACACATGGTGGCACATCATCTTGCACCATGTACTCGATAATACTGCTATGGAATATCAATTTCATTTAGTTCAATTTAATTCAATTCAGCTCCCTTCAATTCAACTTAATTATTTTAGTTTAACTTAAATATTTTGTTAATTAATTCAWGAMCTGTCTCTTATACACATCTAGATGTGTATAAGAGACAGGTACGGAATAATAATATTATGATATAATAAAATATATGACTTTAATTTTACTTAAAATAAAAAGATTTCGTTTAATGTGTTACTCCGTATATTAGATTGATTGATATTGCAATTGTGTAAATAATTATAAATTATATATTGATAAGTAGAAACTTCTAGAATTAAGTAAAGACATTATTTATTATTTATTAGATATTGGATTTAATTCATATGTTATATATATTATCATACAATTTCGAGTTATGGCTATGGAATGTGGATGCCTAATCTTGACAAATATATATATTATTAATGGCTAACATATGAATTAACGACTATTGTTAAGATAAATCAAGATTAGGCCAAGTTTATGTATAAGAATGGGTATAATCAATATCACATCAAATGGGTATAATCAATATGCCCTAACTTACTTTCCATTGCCAAGTTTCTGGGAGTATATGAATTTGAGGCGGACTAATTCATATGTTGGATTACAGTATATATATACTTTTTCATAAATACTTTTTCATAAATACTTTTTCATTGTTAATATAATTTTTACATTATAGTTGTTATCAAGTATTTTTTTATTTAATCTATATTGATATTAAGTTATGATATAATTGTTTGTTGTACCTCGTATTTTTTTTAATTCATATAAATACTCCCTCCATTACGTATTACTTGAAACAATTGAATTAGGGGGATTTTCTAGGCAAAATTTGTTAATTGTAGATAAGGGTATATGATTAGAATAAAGGAAGATAGAGAAAAGGAATAAAGTAATGAATGGGTATAAGATTAGGAAAAAGTAAGAGAGAGAAAATGAATAAAATAATAAGTTGGTGTAAGATTAGGAAAAAGTAAGAGAGAGAAAAGTATTGAAAAAGTGGATAAARTAGAAAAAAAAGTTACTAAAAATGGAAAAAGAGGAATTGTTTCAAGTAATATGTAACAACCATTTATGGAAACTGTTTCAAGTAATACGTAAYAGAGGGAGTAATATTTATTTGGATAAATATGAGATTATTTAATTTGACATAAATGAATATCATATTTATCTAAATTTATGATGTCGTCATTACCATTTTATAGGAAATTTTTCTTGATGTTTTTTTTTCAATTTTTACAAAAAAGAAAACACTTCTAACATGYCAATTATAGATTCGAAATTGCAATGTTTTAAAATTCATCGTATAATAAAGTTTCTTTTTTCTCAAAGAAATGAAAACTACATAATCTATATCATTGAATTTCATTAAAAACTTATTTTAGTGTTTATTGCTTCGTTTAATATACTCAAGGGTGCCAAATTTACTTACTTGCATAACAATACTTGTTCAAGAAAGACAACAAAATGTTCAAGAATCGTATAAAATATGAAACAAATTGTATACAAAATTAAAATAATATCTCTATTATATAAGCCAAGGGGGGAGCTATGGTGTCCCCCCTATGAAATGACTTATTTACCCTTATATTATCAAAGAAATAACCTACATATTCAAACTAAATTCAATTCCTTCCTAATTTACAATGATGCATTATAAAAATATATAGTTTGACATTTTAAACTATTAATTAATACTAGCTAATCAATCAACAAAATAAAAGGAAACATTATTTATTTTAATTAATTTAGATAGATGGAACCTAATAATGATTGAAACTTTACAAAAGATACTTCCTCCATTTCTTTAAAATGCATCAAAACATTACTTTTGACCTTTAATAACTATAATTATAAATAATAAAAAATTATAAAAAAGTATATAACGAGGCGAATGAATCTAACAAGATCTCACTTGACTATATTTTTATTATGTGTAAATGGTCAAAGTGCTTCCTGTGAATAGTGAAAAATTCAAAGTGATACATTTGTTTAGAAACAGATAAGTATACAGATTAAAGGCATAATTGAATAAATTTAATTTAGATGGAATGCCATGAATAATAATTGTCAATTTATGATTTTAAAACCTCCCTAATTCAAACTTTATTTCAATTAAGAACAATAATTTTAACTAAAAGGTAAAAGATATTAACATTACCAACATGAAATTATATCAATCATTTATGAAATTAATCAACTCCTAAAATAAGCATTGTAGCTACTAGCTAGCAATTTCAACTATAAAAACTCACTTTATAATTAAGTACTCATAAAAACTTTGTCCTCACATTTTTGTAATGTTTTAATGTATTTACAAATTATCTATGAACATTTCTTAACAATTAATTTTTTTCTTAATCAATATGTTAAGGTTTTTTTAACTTATTGATCTTTTCACCTCAAGAAGTTATGTTTTCATATCAATATTTTATGTGATGATAATAAAGTTTTCTAAATTGATTAGTCATACAATTTTTTTTTTTTTTTGTAATTGGTACACAAAACTATTCTTAATAAATAATTTTGTTGTATTTCCTATTATTCATTTTTTTTCTCGTCATCTATTTAGTATGATGGTAGTATTGATTGCAAATTTTTATCATTCTTGCTCATTCATCATAGTGTATGAATTCATTTTTAACGATAAAAAGATCATTCAGATCAATTATTGCATTCTAACATCTTGCACGCATGCGTGCAAAAATACTAGTTAAAATTATGGTAAGTACATTTATACTAAACATGTATCATCAACTAATTTCGTGATATATTTCAAATGACACCAATGTAAAATCACACATTGGAATAGACAAATTTTCTAACAAATTCTATTTAATTGAGAAAAATTAATCTTGTAAGGATATTTTGTTGGTTAGTAGTCTCATTATTTTTCCCAACGCAGAATTTGGTGATGTTGCGAAACTCACCTTCTTTAAACTGATTAACAAAGATTTTTATTGTAACATTAAGAATTTACAAAATTTTAATGTAGATAATGATTATAAATTACCTTTTCATCCATACACCACGTTAAAGCTACAATATTGGCATTAATTCATTGATTAATTGAATGTTTTTGCCATGTTTTTAAACTTTTTTAAGGAGATTTTTGGATAATGAATAAATAATTTGACGAAAAGTTAGATCTCTATTGAAACCTACTACTGGTGCTCCACCTCTCCTCCTAGCTGGCACATTTGCAGGTCAGAGACATTAGGATTGTGTGAGTTCTGTCGCCATGTTCACACTACAAAAAAGGTCATATAGCGACAAAATTTAGGGAAGATTCAAATCCGTCTCTAATTTAGGGACGAATTTTGGAATTTGTCCCTAATTTAGGGACAGATATCTGACCGTACCTAAATTTATAATATGTTTAGAGAAAAAAAGAGTGGGAAATTTAGGGACGGATTAATTTTCCGTCCTAAATTAGGTGCGGGATTTTAATTGTCTATCCCTAAATTTGCAAGTTACGGATTTTCAAGTTAGAGGCAAAAAAAATTGAAATTTAGGGACGGATTTCAGAATATTCGTTCCTAAATTTGAAAGTTACGAATTTTCAAGTTAGAGGGRAAAAAATTGAAATTTASGGACAAAYTTTCTAATTTAAGGACAGATTTGAATTTCGTCCCTAAATTCGGGAAGGATTTCAGAAAATCCGTCCCTAAATTCCCTACTACCTCAACCATTACACACCGTATAAGAAAATTCATAACTTTAGCGACRGATAAAGTTGCTTTAATAGATCCGGATTGGGTTCTAGCCATGCATGATGAACTCAATCAGTTTGAGAGAAATAAAGTTTGGCATCTTGAACCTAGTATAGGAAGAAAAAACATGTCTGTTATTGGAACTAAATGGGTTTTCAGAAACAAATTGGATAATTTAGGTATTATAGTCAGAAATAAAGCTAGGCTAGTTGTTCAAGGGCGGTTTATACAACAAGAAGGAATTGATTATGATGAAACCTTTGCTCCAGTAGCCAGGCTTGAAGCAATCAGGATTTTAATTGCATTTGTTGCTCACATGAATTTCAAACTCTTTCAAATGGATGTTAAGACAACCTTTCTTAATGGTTAATTGAAACAAGATGTTTATGTGGAACAACCTCCTAGATTTGAGGATAGTGACTTGCCAAACCATATTTTTAAACTTGACAAAGCTCTTTATGGTCTCAAACAAGCTCCTAGAGCAAGTTATGAGAGACTTTCCAGTTTTCATTTARAAAATGGCTATAAGAGAGGTTCGGTTGACAAGACACTATTCTTAAAAGACAAGGGTACTAATCTGTTAGTGGTTCAGATATATGTTGATGATATTTTGTTTGGAGCTACTAATCCTAATTTGCGTGATGAGTTTTGCAGATTTGATGAAAAGTGAATTTAAGATGAGTATGATGGGAGAACTTGGATTCTTCCTAGGGCTTCAAATCAAGCAAACCAAGGATGGAGTCATGTTCCATCAGCAAAAATATCTCAAGGAACTACTGAAGAGATATGCTCTACAAGAGGGCAAATCCTATGAAACACCTATTCCAACTTCTACAAAATTGAGCCTTGATGAGAAGGGAAAGGATGTTGAGGGTAAGTTGTACAGAGGTATGATTGGTTCATTGCTTTACTTGACAACAAGTAGGCCGGTTATAGTGTTTTCAGTTGGGTTATGTGCTAGATTTCAAAGAAACCCTAAAGAATCTCACCTAAAGGCTGTCAAGAGGATTTTGAGGTATCTTAATGGTACTAATGATCTATGTATATGGTATCCAAAAGGGAGTAGTATAAACCTAATTGGATACATAGTGCTGACTTTGATGGTTTTATTATGGACAAGAAGAGCACTTTTGGAATGGCCCACTTCTTAGGTTCTTGTCTCATCTCATGGGGATCTAAGAAGCAAAATTCTGTGGCTTTATCCACAGCCGAGTCTGAGTACATTGCAACTACTTCATGTTGTACTCAGGTCTTGTGGATAAAGTCAAAACTATAGGATTTTGGGGTCTGTTTCGGAAGTGTTCCTATTTTATGTAACAACACAAGTGCAATCAACATTTCCAAAAATCCTGTCCAGCATCCTAAAACCAAGCATATTAAGATTAGGCATCATTTTCTAAGGGGCAATATTGAAAAAGGTAATGTTGAGTTGGAGTTTTGCAGGTTAGAAAATCAACTAGCTGACATATTTACAAAACCTTAGCACAGAAGTGTTCATCAAGCTTTGTACCTTGTTGGGTATGATTAAAATTAGGCAATGAGCTCTTAGGTCTTGACTTGTCTCTTTGGCTAGTCAAATGATGTCTTTCTTGTATATATGTTCTTTTTTTCTATTTTTGTATATATTTTCTTTTCTGCTTTGCAGGGCTCACAAAGTTCTTATGCGATGCTGAACTGATCAATCTAGTACTCAAGGTACATTGGCATAAGTCTTTAAAAAGAGTATGTTTGCATAGACTAGTGGAAGACCACTTGGGAACCAGTKTCTTGAGACGGTTAATATTTGATTATATTTTATTCTTTTTCCAAAATTTCAAATTATGGAATTAATTGTAGCACTAGTAGAAAAAAGGTCATTTGCTGCGGTTAATTAGGGCTCATTTGTTGCGGTTTTGAACCGCAACAAATGAGCTTGCAGCAAATAATGGGTACTATTTGTTGCGGTTATGGCTAATAACCGCAGCAAATAAACACTATTTGTTGCAGTTATTAGCCATAACCACAGCAAATAGTAGGTACTATTTGTTGCGGTTATGGCTAAAAACCGCAGCAAATAGTGTTTATTTGTTGCGGTTGTTAGCCATAACCGCAGCAAATAGTATATATTTTTTTTTTAAAAAAATCCAATATATAGACAGCACCATATGTACATATACTGCAAGTATATATATACAAGATTGTCTATATATTGCAAATTTTATGTATATATGCCCAAATCAGTAACTTGAGCTGAATGCTGCATGAGGAGAGAACATGGAGGAAATGCTGCAATGCGATGCTTTGAGGAGAATGCTGATGATCTACCAACCCCGAAGATAGCCTAAGGAAGAGTTGGAGGAAGCCCACTTAAGGTGTATGAAAGAAGGGCTAGAAGTGTTCGGACATGAAAAAAAATAAGGCAAACATTTTTGTGCTAAGGGGTAAGGTAAATGAGGACACTCGCACAGTGCGCTTGGCATAGATGAATGTGGTTCAAACGTCGAGTTATGTCGTGGTGCTACCTAGGAATTCTGTGCTCGAACTAGGGAAAGACTATATGATGGAACCTCAAATCGTCATTGAGATTATTGGGTTTCGGACCTCTAGAAGAGCTTCCTGACGTATCCTTACGGAATCGAACCGTCGTAGTTTCTTGATGATGATTAAATGGACAACATGCCTCGTGTTGAGAGGGCTTTTGGTCGGTTGTAATTATGGGTTGTGGTTTGAAGGGTTGAAAAAGGCTCGAATGATCATGGGTGACCACACGGGTGCGCGGTGTGCTTTTTAACTTTGCTGTTTTTGAATTGGGCTTTGAACTTTGGATTTGCATTAGATTTTGAAATTGATTGCATTTGTGATGATGCATTGAACTTTGATTTTTTTTGCTTTTTGCCCATTTTATTCTCTTTTTTTTCTTTTTCCACCTGTCTTTTCTACGCAAACGTGGATCCAAGGTTAGGTCGAATGTAGGGTGATGAAGAATATAGCGACATATGGTTTACGGCTCAAAGGTTGCAAGGAGGTTTGATTGATGGAAGGGATGAGGAACGATTGTTTGGTGAGCTATGAAAAGCCCCTCTTTGGCAATGTCATTGATTGTGAGTCGGATATTATTTGATTCCATTAAATAAGACACAAATATATGTGAGGCTAAAGAGGAGAGAAAAAAGACTTTATTAAAAAACAAAAGAATTTATACATAAGGCTAATTGCAGAATTGATCCTAATAACTAATACATAGACTCGAACAATGAAAAA
Source organism: Bassia scoparia (assembly GCA_008642245.1). Lineage (NCBI taxonomy): Eukaryota > Viridiplantae > Streptophyta > Magnoliopsida > Caryophyllales > Amaranthaceae > Bassia > Bassia scoparia. Next base: position 45,100 of record SNQN01004045.1, read on the forward strand.
AAGATACATAGTCTAGGAAAGGACTCTCCGACTCGTCCTACAGCTAAGACTCTGACTCTATGTGAATTGAAGAAGTCATTCTTAGTCCACTCCAATGTCGTAGACCTTGCGAATGTGGTAAGGCCTCGAACTTAGAATATCTTTTATTCTGCTGGAGTTAAAATGAAGGTCTGACCATTCTCTTCTTAGTAGGAGCGAGACTAGGTGCAGCAACTCCTCTCTCCATTAGTCAGATAGTGTGAACCCCTCTTCTCCCCTGGTTAAGATTTCAAGTCTTCGAAGGATTTGGGTCTGAATGTTACTTGTATCTTGCCATGAACCGTGGATAATGTCTTCCCAAGTAGCTATTTCTTCTCAGAGGAGAAAAGAACCACATCTACATATCGTTCCAAGGAAAAGGGAAAGACCATTGGAAACAGCAGTCAATCCTTTAAGTGCCAATGTGTCTTAAAATCCCTTTACCATGAATCGAGGGTCATCAGTCGGTTGAACTTGGGTATGTCTTTGCTGGCTGAGAATCTCTTCGCAGCTTGGTTTGCAAGGTTGGGTCAAGAGGAGTTGGTCTTGGTAGAAGGTGGGTGTCGAGGTTTTTGGATGCCTTTTCAACAGCTTGTCCAAGGAAATGCCGAGGTCAACTCCTGATCTTACTTCAAGCTGTTGAAACTTGCTCGGCAAGCTTTGTTTTTCTTTTGGGAGTCCATTTTGTGGTGTAAGGCTGATGGTAATGAGCTGGAGGAAGTTAGGTTGGATCGTGCTGAGGAGCTCAACTCTCTGGGTCGAGCAAGGGCTTGGAGACGACTTCACCTGTTCTAAAAAGAAAAACTACTTAGTGAAACTTCCTTGGTCATTATTGAGACATATGGTGCAGATGCAAATGCATGTCCTAATTCCATGGTCATCTTTCCTAGAATGAATGTATGAACAAGTGCCCTTTTCGTTTTTTTTTGAATTTTTTTTTTTAATTTTTTGTTTTTTTTTTTGATTTTTTTGTTTGTTTTGGTGAAGGGCACCAAATGACATAGGGATGTTGATATGCACATGTTCTAGTGGTTAGGGTCATGCCTAGATGTCGAGCCTTGGTTTGGCTGAAGGTAAGGTCAATCTTAAATGTGAATCTAAAGTCAACGTTCAAGGTCAAAAGTCTTGCCTACCCTAGTAGTCAAGGGTCAACCTAAGGTTTCAAGTTTGTGACTAAGGTCGAAAGTTTGAGGACAAAGTCTAGTGAACTTAGTCAACAGACTATGTAGATAATAAATACTAATGGGGACTAGTAATGGGCATGATCGGACTAAAAGATGACCAATGGACTATATGAAGTGTTGTTAAAGTTTACGACTTACAAATGGCTAGACCCATACATCACATATACAAGAACTGATGACAATCAACTATGGTCGGTCGATGTAAATCATAAGTGTGTACCATGCTAAAAAGAGCTTGTGTCCATTTTCACACATCTTGCAATTACGGATGTATGGCCAGATACCCCTTTGCACACGCATCAGTAACGTCACCCTACTACGGTCATGGCGGATATGGACTTGCCTGAGGCCTGCGACATCAATTAACTCACATGAACCCAGTATATCCCCTCCTTATGGTAGTCTGAGCATAACAATGCCATAGTGACGACCAGGAGCCTAAGGTGCGACCTTATCGAAAGGTCACAACATGCAAAATGCAAAACCAATAAACGTGATGATGATTACGAGACTTTTCAAGTCTTCCACTTCACTACACGTGATATCCCAGTGAAGTCGCCAATTGTAGGACGTGGCCGCGCCCTAGCGTATACGGGCGCGCGCTTGGTATTACATCGAGGGCTTTGCGTTGGCTAGCACGGAACTGCACGTGAGTCGTTGGTAGGTTGTCGAGTAAGGGGAATCGCCCACCGTGCCTAGAAAGTTATTCTCACCGGACGCCCGACACGTTGGTGCCAAAACAATGGCCCACGTCCAATCAAGTAACCAGTCGTGGGTTCGGGACATTGGTACGATTGAATTCAATAAGCCAATCGCCCGCATGTAGCGCCTCTCGGTCTACTCTTGTAATTCCATTAAACACATTTATTGGATGCACACAACTCACATATTCGCAACCTTATTAGCGCACATACCTCTAAAAAAATTACTAAGTGAGTATGTTCTATTAGCAGAGAGACTATCTAACTAGAAATTGACCACTTATATTAATCATGTTAAACGGTGCCTAAAAACCGGTTGTCCATAGTAATCTGACTTTAAAGTGATTCACAATATATTTCCGTCTTGTTTAGCAAATAATATACAATTATACAAAACACAATGACAATATAAGTATATGAACTTCAAAATATATATACAAACTCATCTTACCATAAATCTGCAAACAAAACAAAGGTTAGTTTGTAAAAACGAAGCGAAACAAATCTTCCGCCTTGAAATCGCGTATAACAAAGAACAAATAAACAAATGTTGTTCATGACGAAAAACGAGCGCAATGAATCTTCGCCTTGAACGCTATACAGGATAAGAAATGTAGTATGACATGATAAAAAAAAATGAAATGAAAAGAATGGAAATCAACAATAAAACATTGAAACATTATGAAATCCCATATTACATGAACACGATTAAATAGGTGAGTTCTACATGTTTATTATTAGATCAAAACTCGTAATAGATATTAATCAAGTTAAAGAAAGTGAAAGAGAATTATTGGTGAGTAATCTCAGACATTAAACCTTGTTTTCGCTTTCAATACGAATCGAGACGCAAAATAACTCGTAAAGATTTTGACTGAGTTTGAATAGAGACAAATGCTTAGATTTAAAATTGGAAGGGAATTGGAATCGAAGTCATTCTAAAAATCGTGTATATTTTTTAAAATCTGTGTCTTTTCGATGAGAGCAAATGCGATTTATAGGCGTACGGCAGAATACCGACGGCGTTATAACGGCTGAGGACAGCGTAATATGGCAATAGGCAGCGTATATACGCTGTTACCTGCAGCGTATATACGCTTCTCACAAGAGGCATCCGTGATGAAAGTTGTAGTACTCAAAGGTAATACGCTGAGGAGCGATATACGGGCTGAGGCGTATATACCTGAGGAGGCAGCTATATATGCTCAAAGGGCAGCGTAATACCGCTCCTCAGCTATTACGCTTTCACAAGAGCAATCCGTGATGAAAAGTTGTATACTCAAAACCCTCTACTATACGCTCCTAGCGACTATTACGCGGTTCTGCGTATATTTTTCAAAATCTAATATTTTATATTCTGAATATTCTTTGCCATATGGTCTCGATTTTTCTGAGAATTACGGATTATTTCCTAGACGCCTCCTTGCAAGAAAGTATATTCAGAACATTCCGCGTATTTCTAATTATTCATGTATTTCTGCGTATTCTGCGTTTTTAAACATTGCAAAATTCATAGAAAATCATAGAAAATCTAAAAATACATTTTAAAAACTGGCGATTCAGAAAATGAGGACATATGAAAACAAAAGCATGAGAATCGCCAGCGTAACTTATTTGAAAACCTTTGAGATTATCGAGAAACCGAAAGAAAAATATTTTTGCTTGTTTTGACCTTTGACTCATAATTTCGAGTGTGACTAGACTTCGAGCTTCATTAACGATTCAATTGCATTTTTTCGAGTCAATTAATTGACATGTTACTCATCATGATTACTCATTTGGAGACTTTTAGGTCTACACCCAAACATGAAATAGGATAGTTAAAGTTCATCAAAGAATATATTGCATTACGAAGCAAACAGAAATAGTTGGAGGGCGTATCTATACAAAAAAGAAGCAACACACAATTCTGAAGAGATTTGATCAGGCAGACACTAGAAGCAATTGCTTGTGATTACAAGATGATCTGGAAATATAGACTAAGGGCACTAGAAAGATTATTAAAGAGGACAACTTTTTGCGAACAAATTTATGGCATCTGAATACCTTACGAGTCTGAAAAAAGAGTATCAAATTGGAGACAATAAATTCCAACATTGCAAGAAGTATAAATTGAGAGACGAGAATCAGAATAATATCAGGAATAAAGACCATCAACAAAAAGCAGTATTATCCTTTCCCTATACTGCAAAACAATTAATAATAATGTAGTTCAAAGAGCAATAATCTAGTACTCAAACTAGATAAATCAATTAATATTTTCTTTCTTAAATGCCCGTAAAGTAAGGAAAACTAACATTGGATGTAGTCGACAACTTCAGGAATAACTTCAACAAGCAAATCTGCACCTTTTCTGTATACCGTCTACTGATCACACTAGACAATTTGGTCAGTTGAAAGTTGTTCGCTGTGCAGCTTAACATACAGTGTCTACGCATTTTGTATCCACAAATACTTTTCCAGAAAATACCTACTAATACTTATTTTTCTTTGCTGTATGGGAGACACTATAGCTTGAGTTGCATTCTGTACTTAAATTGTAGACTTTTTCATATGTAACTACCCACATCAGCAAAACCATACAAGGATAGCGACCCACATTGCCAAATAGCAACAAATTAGTAAAGATTACAAATTTAGAATTGCAAAACTCAAAATTATCAATACTATCAATAGACATCAATGGAATCTAATGAATAAAACAATACTGGTATGTTGATTCCCTCAAGAGACTTTGCATGTCTTTGCATTATGACTGTTCTTATTTCGATTTGATCAATATGTTTCGTGTATGTTGAATTGGGAGCCGTTAAACTAGATAATGAAGAGTGCAAAATGAAAATCTTACTCATGACATTAGAAATTCAGTCCACAGTACTTCGCCAAAATTTAATCCACAACTATTTTGTCAAATGTTCAACTATGTCATTTTCTATGTAATACTCATTAAGTAACAAATAAATAGCAAAAGAGATCCAAAAAATGCTTATGAGTTTACCACTTTACCTTTTCCAAAACAGGAAGATGAAGAATTTTCCATCGTGCATTATGCAATGCTTCAAAATTGTGATCCACATTTGCACATTCAGGATTGGATCATCACTTGGAAAAGTGAATATAAATTAGATCAAAAGAGAGAAAGGAACCAGGGCATATGTGTAACTGGCCGCCCCTCACGTAAAGGGCTCGCTTGGTCTACTCGTAGGTGCTTTGCGTGGCTGAGCCCGGAACCGATCGTGAGTGCTTGGGGTGTGTTGTCGAGTAAGGGAGTCCGCCACCGTCCTATGAGGTTATTCACGACGCCCAAATGTTGGTGCCAGAATTAATGGCCCACGTTCTGACCAGAACCAGTTCGTGGGTTCGGGGACATGGTACGATTAATCTGTACCCAATTCGCCACATGTAGCGGCCTCTACTCGGTCTCATTGTATTTCACTCACACGATTATTGAATGCACATAACTTACATTTCACTTCGACCTTAGAAGCGTACTAACCTAAAGTATACTATGAAGTGTGTTTCTATTATGTACAAGAGACTACTACTCCATTGTGACCACTTGCATTAATCAAGTTAAAACGGTGCCTAAAAGCCGGTTGTTCCATAGTAATCTATTTAAAGTGATCCAATAATTTCCGGTCTTTATTAGCAAACATCTATAAATTTTCAACATCGACAATGTGAAGTATAGAACTCAAAACATATATACAAACCAATCTTCCAATCTGCAAACAAAACAAATTATTCATAAAAAAAAACGAGCGAAACGAATCTTCCGCTTGGATCGTATAGCAAGGACAAACAAAACAAATAGTTCTGTCATAAAATACGAGCGAAAATAACGCTTCCGCCCTGAATCGTATACAAGGATAAGAAATCTTAGTTTGACAGTGATAATAATGATGAAAGAATAAAGAACGAAACAATGAAACGTTAACCATCCTACATATTTCATGGAATAATTAATAGTGAGTTCCTTATTGTTTAATTAGATTGAAACTCGTAATAGTTATTAATTAGATTGAGAAAAGAGTGTTTAGTGGCGGTAAATCTCAGAAATAACCTTTTTATCGCTTGTGAATCGAACAGAATCGATGCTTAAACTCAAGAAGAAGTATTTAGAGTGTTTGAGAGAGTGTGATGAGTATGAGAAAGATCGCAAGTTAAGCGGGAGAAGAGAATATAGATCGTCTGTCGGATGAGCAAGCAGCAGTATTATAGGCTGCGAAGAAAACGAGGAAAAACCCTGCGTATATACGCAGGAAGCTTGCTATATGCAGGGACCTGCTATTGATACGTGGTCCTGTGTAATTACCTCGCGTATTTATTTCCTCCATTCTTATTCCATCAATATTGATTTGCCTTTGACGACGCACTAGACACTGTTCTCCAAGCAGGAGTCTAGAGTGTCTAGAAGTTTCACGTATTTCCGGATATTTCTGTTATTTGTATTTTTGTGTATTTTGCGTTAAAACTTATAAAAATCATAAGAAAATAAAGAAAATCAGAAAAATCTAAAAATACGTGATCAGAAATCTGTGACTAGACAGCTCAGAAAATGTAGCAATGAAAAGTGGAAATATGGAGATCACACATTAATTATTTAAAAAATCCTAAAAATAGAAAGAAAACCATAAAATAGAATAATTAATAAATAAAGAAATAGTTTCTTGCCCCTTTAATTTTCCTTGCCAATAGTCCGAGTACGACCTCACGTCATTTCCACGTTGTGAGTTCAAAGCATCTTTTCTAAGTCGAAACAATCGCGAGACCGGTTGTTCATTCACTGATATATCTTGCGGGACATTTTTAGGTGTCTACAGAACCCCACTTTGACTGAGTCTGAGAGACGATGTCTCGTAAGACAAAGTCAAAGTATTCGATTCGGATGAGAGAAAACTCAAGACGTTTCCTCGACCTCTGAGTTACCCTTTTTCGCCGTCCACCAGGTACCTGCACCCCTCACAACCAAAGGTAGTTACCTGACGCCGTGGCCGTGGTGTCTTGATTTGGCCTTGCCATGGAAATTTTCTCGCATTTCGAGGAGCAAACTCCTAAAACCCCGGAAGAGTCGCGATCCTTCTTGCAAGCCGGGCAGACAGGATTCCAATAACCCGAGAGATGCTACGGGTTTCTGCTACGAGGAGAAATTTCGAAGTACCTGCCAAATGTTTTGTCGCTTCGTAGTTTTTGTACGGAAGAATCCAAGACCCGAAAGATTTATTTGCTTGATATTTCTGTTACGCGTGAACCAAAGATCCGAAAGATGTTGATGTGGATTTTCTTGTCGTGGTGAGAATCGAGACGACGCCGAAATGATGCTGTGCTGGATTATGAGTCAGCGGGGCAGAATCTAGAACCGAAGGATGTATGTGCTGATTTTCTAGTAGCGAGAGAATCGTGACCCGAAAGTGTGCATTATGGAATTTCTGGTGCGGGAGAAAGTTCATATAGCCGAAGTGTGGTAAAGGATGTGTGCTTTGTGTGATAGAGAGCCCCTCACTTTGACTGAGTCTGAAGGTGACGAATAATCTGCGATAGACGAATTCACAAGCTATGTTGATATTCGGGCGGCGGAGCTATCAACGTTCTCGACCCCTGTAGCACACCCCTTTTCCGCCGGTACCCCTGCAAATAAGGTAGTTTACCTGTTACCGCCGCGGCGCCCATCGGTTTTATGCCCTTGGAAGCCGCCTGAGTCCTCGGGCGCTTTCTCCCCTACGGCGGACTTGGCTTTTCAGGAGAAATGAGGTGATGAATTACTTCGGAGCGCTCGTTCCTCAGGTAGTTTTCCTTAATGGCTGACCTTGGCTTTCGGGAAAGAGAAATGATGTAGAAGAACTTCCCTAACAGCTGACCTTGGCTTTTCAAGAAGAAGTAATGCCAGGTTTTTCGTGGAGCCCCGCCTCGTTCCTTAATCGGAAGTTCCCTAACGCTGACCTTGGCATTTCGGGAGAGTTGTGGATGTACATGCCTTTCCCTCGCTGAGGACCTGGCTTTCGGCACCACAGACGTAATGTAAGTCCGTCGGCAGGCCCCATCGTTCCTGTCGATCTTCCTACGGCTACCTTCCGCGGCTTTTCGGCCGACAGTTGGCGTGTAGCAACAATCGCGTATAGCGATGAAATGAAGTATTGATGGCTATGCGTGATGATATGATGGAAACTGCCTCGTCCTCAGGAAACTTTCCTACGGCTGACCCTCCAGGGCTTTTCGGGAAAATGTTCGCGGTGTGCCTACATGCGTTATAGCGATGATGCGTATAGGCGTGTGAACTGCACACCGCAGTAAGATGGGCCCTAGCTCGTGTTGAGTCGATCGCCACTATGTGTAATTGCGAATGTAATGTGTTTGTGCAAAGATGCATGCATGATGATGTATGTAAATCACCCACACCACGCAATGATGCCTTATGAACTGTTTGCAATGGCTATTAATGTGTATGCAAGTCCTATTCCTAGATTCTAATGCATGAAAGACAAAGAAGTGACTAATCCGCTAAGCCATGCTTTTGGATTGGGCGGGATGGAGCCGTCTCAAGCCCATCACCCCAACCCGAAGGCAAGCTGATTGCAAGGAGGACCTCCAACCCTGGGTTTGTGGTGTCGAGTTGTTAGTCGTGAGGCCCCAAGACCATCTCCTAGCTTGCTTTGGTGATCGAGGTCTGGAGCATGGCTGATGGAAGTGGTAAGGCCTAGTTTTAGTGGGAGTCCGGGTTTTAGTTAGTTTTTGTGGTAGAAGTGGTAGAATGAGGGATGTGGATTTTTGACTTGCCCACTACATGACTTTGAGGCTGATGCCCGCATGAGGAGAGAAATGGACAAGATCTGCAATGCGATGCTAGGAGGATGCAATGATGGAATGCTCCTGAGTGAGTGCCTAGAGGAGAAGTTGAGGAGAGCCCCCTTACAGGTGTATGAAAGAATATGGCAAAGTTAAGAAAAGGACCCAAGGCAAAAATTGTGACTAAAGGGTAAGTAACAAATGGGAATTGATGTTGGTTGGCTAGAATATTCGTTCACGCTTGAACTTCTATGCCCTCAGAGTGCTCCCTAGGAATATTGGTGTTCTTCTATCTTTAAGGTCCAACCCACCACTAGGAGGCTGGAACCCAGTAAGTGTATGCAGTTAGTGGGAAATCGGACCAATCGAGCAGAGGCTTCCTAGTATCCTTTTGGAATAGAAACCCAAAACAACAGTCGTAAGTTCTTGATGATGATTGGACAATGCCTCGGTGAGCGTACGGCTTATTGTGTTTAATGTAGGCTATATGGTTTGAGGGTTGAAAAAGGCTTGCCGGATCACGAAGTGACCCACGTCGCGCAGTGGCTTTTTTTAGACTCTTGCTGGTTTTTTTTATTTGATCTGGGCTTTGGCGCTTTGTGGATTTGCATCTGACTATTGAATTTGCATTTGTGAAGACTGAGCGTTGAATTTGAAATTTTTTTGCTTTTTTCCGTTTTGCCCATATTTATTGCCTTCTCTTTTTTCTTTGCCATGTCTTTTCCACCACCGTTTGTCAAAGGTTGGCAGCCATGCCCTCGGGATGAAGAAGATGGCTGAATGATAGTGTATGCTCAAAGGGTGCAAAGGGATTGATTTCATGTGATGTTAGGGAAGGAGCATAGCCGGCCATTGTGGAGGCTATGAAGAGGCTCTCTGCAATGTCCATGTGAAAAGTGCTGAGGTGCCGAATTATTAATTTGAATCCATTAAAGTGAAACACAAACTATATGGCACGGCAAAGAAATGAAGAAAAGAGCAAGCTTTTATGTAACAAAAGATATTTATTACTAGAGGCCTATTGCAGAATTTTTTGATCCTAAATCCTACATGACCATAGACCGAAATGGAGAAAAGAAATGATACATAGTGCTAGGGAAAGGGACCCCGACTCGATCCTAAGCTAAGACTCCACGACTCAGGTGAATTGAAGAAGATCAATCCTCTAATGTCACAATGTCATAGACCCTTTGCGAATGTGGCCCGTCGATACGAATATCTTTGTATGCCGGCCTGAGGCCAGAATGAAGGTCTGACCATCCTTTCTTCAGCTGAGCGGCTTAGGTGCAGCAACTCCTCTCCATCTAAGTCAGATAGGTGTGACCCCCTCGTTCTTTCCTGGTTTGGATTTCAAGCTCTCGGAAGTGTTTGGTCTGACATGTTACCCTTG
>SNQN01004046.1:39103-55157 GCA_008642245.1 Bassia scoparia
ATACAAAACGAAAAATTAAACAAATCAGAAATATAATGAGTAACAAATACAAAACCAAAATTAAACAAATATAAACAAAAATCAGAAATAAAATTAAACATACAAAACGAAAATTAAACAAATAAAAAACGAAAATATAATCAGACATCAGAATTAAACAAATTAGTAAAAAAAAACAGATTTACATGCTTCAATGAAAATCAGAATTAAACCAAAAAAAATAAAAACAAAACTTACCTAGATCTAGAGTAGACGAGGAGGAGTGAGCCGAGTGGAGGAGAGGCAGGCTGCAGCGCCGCAGCAGGTGACCGGAGTGGCCAGCAGTCTAGCAGGCAGCAGRAGCGAATTTAGAGAGGGAGAGGGAGAGCGATTGAGCGAGATAGAGGGTGGGGGATTAGGGTTTTTTGACGGGTCAGTATGTGTGTATGGGCTGTATTTGTATGGCGTATGAGTGTATTAGTGTAAGTCAAATGGGCTTTAAGTTTCCCAAAAAAAAACAAATTTTATTAAATTTCCGGGTCGCCGGTCCAGACCGGCAGACCACCGGGTTTTACCCGGACCGGACCGGTGGACCAAAATCCCTTATTTTCAAGGACCGAAGACCGGACCGGTGGCACAGGGRCGGTCCGGTCCCGGTCTCGGTCCGGTCTAAATTCCGGTCTGGACCGGTTTATGAACACCCCTAATCAGGAGGCACGAATGTAGAAGGCAAGGAATTATCCCATTGTGGAGGCATGCATGGTGACACACCTCGTATTTGGAGGAGATTTTAGATGGGCATGATGTGCGTTTTTCGAAAAGAGGTCGTATGGAGTCTAAATCTACTAGGGTTGATAAAGGAGTTGTGGATTTCAAAAGGAACAGGATGGTCGAGAGTACTACACAACACATGATTATTGATGGTGCGGGCAACTAGAATGCCTTTCCGAAGCAATGAATATTCTATGTTGGAATTGTCTAGGGTTGGGGAGTCKCAAGGCAAAGGCGGCGTTAAAACGAATTGTTTTAACAGAAAATCCCCAACTAGTCTTCTTACAGGAGACTAAGATTTATTATGATGAATTTGAACATTTAAAAATTTAGCTCAAACTACCAGGTATGCTACCTTTTGGTTGCAGGGGTGAAGGCAGAAGGCGTAGTGGTGGATTAGTAGTGCCATGGAGAGAGGATTGGAATGTTACTTTGATTTCTTACTCGGATAATCACATTGATACAGATGTGGTTAGTTCGAATAGTCAAGCTTGGCATTTCACATGTGTCTATGGGTTCCCAGAGGATACTAAAAAGCATTTGACGTGCCAGCTTCTTGGAAAATTGGGACAATATAACACTAAGCCATGGCTCTGTATGTGTGTGTGTGGGGGGGGGGGGGGGGGAGGAGGATTGGAACCTGATGCTATGGGAGGAGGAGAAACAAGGAGGTAATCCCTTTGATAATGCTCAAGCTCGAAGGTTCAGGGAGGCTGTGGATTCATGCAGTCTAATTGACTTGCATTACATTGGTTATAAGTTCACTTGGAACAATAACCAAAGTGGTGATAACAACTTGCAATAACGTATATACCGTTTTTTCTCGAATCAGTTGAATAAGGACATGTATTACGGCTCTTTTGTCTCTCATCTTGAAAAGAGAAGGTCTGTTCATTTACCTCTGTGCTTGAGTATACAACCCCCCATCAAAAGCCAACCGAAAAGGAGGAAGAAGAAGCTGTTCAGATTCGAAGAAATGTGACTAAGAGATGACTCTTGCGCTGAGATAGTTGTGAATGCATGGGTTAGTGGCTCGGATGTGGGCTGCTAATATTAGTCGCATGGCTTCTAGGCTATCGTCYTGGAGTCGGGATAAATTTGGCGACTTCCATAAAGAATTAAAGATGTGCTAGCAACAAATGAGATCTCCGATGGAAGAACCGCAATCCTAAGAAGTGATACAACAAATGCGAGCCATAGATGAATGTATGGATGAGCTAGAGCAAAGGGAAGAAGTGTACTGGAGYCAGTGGAGCCGTTAAGATTGGTTAAAATTTGGTGACAAGAATACCAAATTTTTTCATAATAAGGCTAGACAAAGGCAATTACGGAATAATGTTGAGAAAATTCATGATGCTGCAGGTAATGTTTTTGACGAGGAGCCTGATATTATGGAAGTCTTTGTGACATATTTTGAAGAACTCTTTAAAGGTTCTACCTCAGTTGATATGGAATCGGTTCTTGCTAAGGTTCAAGGCCTAGTTTCGGATGCCATGATGGAGCTGCTGAAGAGATCGTACACAGGGGAAGAGGTGACTGAAGATCTTAAGCAAATGCATCCTACATAAAGGCCCCAGGGCCCAATGCTATGTTCACGCTTTTTTACGAAAATTTCTGGAGTACCATTGGTCTAGATGCGATTGCTAAAGTTCTTGCTATTTTAATTGGTGAAGATGATGTTGGTTCGATTAATCAGACTTATTATATTGTTCTTTTTCTAAAAAAGAAAAATTGTGTGTCTCATGTTGATTATCGGCCAATTAGCTTGTGCAATGTTCTCTATAAATGTGTCTCAAAAGTGCTTGCTAATGGCCTAAAATTGGTCCTCCCACATGTTGTGCATAAATCACAAAGCGGTTTTGTTCCAAGAAGGCTGATTACAGATAATATTTTGATGGCATATTAGTGTTTTCATTATCTTCCGAATAAAAAGAAAGGAAAAGAGAGATTTCTGGGACTCATATTAGATATGCGTAAAGCATACGACAGAATAGAATAGTGTTTTCTTGAGGCCATGATGCTGAAATTAGGCTTCCCGGAGTGTTTTCACAACTATTATGAGGTGTGTGTGGTCTCCATCGTTTTCATTCCTTGTCAATGGACAACTAACTCAGAAGTTTCCCCTTCAAGAGGTCTTTTTCAAGGTGATCCAATATCAGCTTTTCTATTCATTCTTTGTGCGGAGGGTCTTTCTACTTTACTGCGAGATGCGGAGTCCAAACGTGAAATCCATGGCTTAAAATTTGGGAAGAGTGTTACTCCTATTTCCCATCTCTTCTTTGTGGATGATAGTCTACTCTTCTTGAGGGCAAATGAGGAAGAGGTGGAGAATGTGTTAGAGATCCTTGCAATTTATGAAGCGTCTTCTGGTCAAAAATTAAATATGGAGAAATCAAAAGTGTCTTTTAGCCGAAACATTGCACAAGAAAAGAGGAATGTTCTTCAGATGAAGTTATCTTTTAAGGTTGTAGAAAGACACGATAAATACTTGGGATTACCAACATTTGTTGGAAGTTCCAAGAAAACTATTTTCCAAAATATCCAAGAAAGAGTCATGAAAAAGCTCAAGGGTTGGAAGGAAAGATTTCTTTCACAAGAGAGGAAAGAGGTTCTCCTTAAACGGTGGCGCAGGCGATACCAACGTATGCAATGCAATGCTTTGATATTCCGAATAATGTGCTTAATGAAATTGAGAGACTTTGCTGCAACGTTTTTGGGGGCAACGTGGCAATGAGAGGAAATTGGCTTGGGTAGGCTGCGAAAAATTATATGTTTCCAAGAGATAGGGAGGTTTAGGTTTTCGAAACTTGAAGGCTTTTAACAAGGCCATGCTCGCCAAGCAAGCCTGGCATATAATAACTAACCAAAATTCTCTGGTTTCTAAAGTTCTGAAACATAAATACTTTCCTAGCCTGCACTTTTTGAAAGCGAAAGTAAGCCCCAACTCAAGCTTCACTTGGAAATCCATATGTTATGCACGAGATCTACTTTCAAAAGGGGCTTATCGAAGGATAAGGGATGGCTGTGGTATGGATGTATGGGTGGATCCGTGGGTTCCAAATTTGCCTAACTTCTGTGTCTTTTCAAAGCAACAAAGGGTGGTAAATGCTCCAGTTTTGGTAAGGGATCTCTTTCAAGATGGTGAATGGAAGGTTGATTTGCTTAATGCTCATTTCACTAAATGGAAGGTGAAAGCTATCATGTCAATTCAACTACCTACTTTCTAGTGTGAGGATGGGTGGTGCTGGGCACATTACTAAGATGGGAATATTCAGCTCGAAGCGGGTATTGTAATTATTAGGCGTCATGCAGACAGGGTATTGTGGCAGTAGCTCGAGTTCAAGGGAGAATGAGAAGTAAAATTGATCGTTGAAGTACGTTTTGAGGGAAAAGTTTCCTCAAACAGTCCGTATTCTTATGGCTGGAAAGTGGCTCATCAGGACTTCTAGTCCGAGGAAGCTTCGCAAAGGGTATTAATCTCATAATGTTTAATCTGTTTTTGGGAAGAAGAGGAGACCCTTGCTCATGCCTATTTTTGTATATGTATGTCCTTCGGCATGATTTATATGGAAAATCTATGCCATTAGACTCGAGGTTAAGGATGATATTCAGAGTGATTTTGGAGCATGGCTGGAGGATTTAATTCGCCTTTATGATGATCAAGATTGGTGGTCGAATTTTTGGAGTATAGCCTGMCACATTTGGAAAAGGCGTAATTTGTAGTGTTTCGGGCAACGTTTAATGCCTATTCCTATGCTATTAATGAAGGCCCAAGGATTAATTGGAGAATATGGTAATGCCAATGTTGTAGATGGTGTGGTCGCTATTGGGTCTGGGGGCAATTCAGGCGTCTGACATCCTCTGACAGGGGGCCTCTTTAAAGTCAATGCGGATGTGGCGGTGTTTGGAGACGGTTTACTAGACCTTGGGGGACTGGTGAGAGATGCTACATGGGATGTAATGTTAGCTTTGGCTTAAACTTTTCCWCTTGATGTTCCACCTGATGTAGCATAAGCATTATCCCTCAAATTACTTATTAAAACGTCATGGGAAGCTGGTTTGAGAGACCTCATCTTGGAATCGGATTGTTCGAAGCTCATTAATTCACTTGTGCAAAATCGTACTGATTTGTCAACCTTTGGTTTGATTATTAGAGACATTAAGCTTGATGCTAGTATGTGTAATAGAGTTTCATACTCATTTGTGAGGCGATYCAGGAATAGAGTAGCTCATAGTTTAGCGAGGCTAAGTCGTTCTATTTCGAATTTGCCTGTTTGGATCGAAGAAGTGCCCCCGAGGCAATCAAAGATGTAATTGCAGATTCTAATTAATAAAGTTGTTAGTGTGTTTTCTCGTAAAAAAAATACTTAGAAAAATTAGACATTTCTGGATCAATATATGTCTGCATATTATCCTTGAAGGTTTATGATCTTTAATAATTGAAAGAGCTTCAGGTCCATTTGTATGAATACTTTGTATAAAAGTAAAGAACTTTGGTTCCATAACTGTGAGTATTCACTCTCAATTTATCACTAATAATTCATATTTATGCATGTATATYTAACATAGGAAGTGTTCCAATCACACATCAATTCAAACAAGAGTTTTTATCATTGTGATAGTGTGTTGCATAATAGATATTCTACATTAACTTGATGCATATACTAGAACATTTGGAAACAATTAAAAAAAATAAAAAATCAATGCACGCCCATAATCTAACTAATTGAGAGCAATGCAGTCATAATAATTTCACAGAATAAAAATATAATCAAGTTATACCAAATAAAGTAAAAGGAATATTATAGGTTAAACTTTATACTTCTTCTCCCGCTTGGTATGAGGGTAATATATTAAGGGGTAATAAAAGTCAAACTTGATCAAATTAAGATGAAAATATGTGAGTTAAGATGGGGATAGAAGAATAATTGCTTTTTTTGTGACTAAAAAGTGGAGATATGGAGTAATGATTACCTCAATATGAGGTTAACTGTGGTGATTTCGAGTTGTGACTTAAATTGTATTACTACGTTTCTCATTTGTTTTGGTTGGTTTGGTTCGTTGTTGTTCATTTGATGTTTGGACTTGGCGTGTATTGATAAATACAAGTCAAGGTGGAGATTTGTGGAGAAATTTGGGTGTGACTTGTATTAATCAAGTCATACAAATTGATTATTTGGAGTAATATGGTTTTGTGGAGTTTTTGACGAAGAGGACAGCTTGGTTTCAGAGCAGCTTTGTAGCAATGCACGCATGATATCTTTGATAATATCTTGGATGATATCTTTGAAAATATTTGTGATGATATATATATATATATATATATATATATATATATATATATATCTTTTGGGCTTTCTTGTTAGACTATCCTCGTATATTATCTTCTACTTCATATATCTTTTGTACTCCCTATAAATAGATGGTTAGGGGTTAATTATTATTCCATTGGTTATTCAAGCCACTTTTGAGAGGAAAACACATTGAGAGTTTTAGAGAGTGAATTCTTGGGAGAATTACCAGTCTCTCAATTGTATTCCATTTGAATCTCCATAGTAAACGTACCGGCCAGGAGGACGTAGCTATCGCATTGATAGTGAACCTCGTTGAATCTTTGTGTTTTATTTTTGTTATCTTATTTGTTTAATTTTGTAGTTTGTTAGATTTCGGCGCTTTCGTCACAACAAACTTGGTATCAGAGCGGGATCTACGATCCGGGAAGATGAACACTACAACCACTGCAAGACTTGAGATTTAAGGGTAGCGACCTATCTTTTTCGCTATGGCACAATCTAAGATGCGAAGCTTGTTCGACACCAAGCGGTACTATCTGGAAACCTCTCTGTTCGAATTCAAGATTCAACTGGTAGAGCGCTTATAGAACATTAGAGGACCGATGGAGCGAGAGCGGCTCATTCCATTTGTTTCGCTTTGACAGTGATAGTGATCACAGGCAGTGTTCGACTGACGGATCCTCCGGCTCTGGGTTGTGGATCAAATTGAAGAGTCTGTTCACTCGACGAACGTCTCCCTCACCTACAAGCTCGTTGTTGAAACAACCGACTTTTTTATCCTCTGCGAGCTAGTACTCCCGGTACCCCTTTAAGGGCTCCATCTAGACCAAAACTTTCCTACTATTACTTGTTTGCGCTAATTTAACGATTTAGATTGACAGTGAGGATCTGCTTTGACTTTTCTGGCTTTCTTTGCCCTGCGTCTCTCTGAGAATTTGTTGAGTTCGATAATAGTGATGGGTAAGAACTGTGAAACTCTGCGAAGACAGATGAAATCCTCGCAACCTTACTCATCTCTAGACGGAGTCTGCCGCCACAGGCGCAACCGCAATAAGTCGGTATAAGATTATAGGGGTTGGATCTGTTAGATACCATTCTACCGCGCATGAATCAGTTCTAACCTTGAGAACAATAAAATCTCGCAAGGTCAGGTCACTAAAATAAAATATTATGCACACTCCATTCTGGAAAGACCCGCGTCATGGCAAACACTCAAATCGTCTAACACACCCCAAGAACTAGTCTCCATGCTACCTTGCACAACAAGAATTCACCATGTCGATTCCAGAAGACAGCATTTGCGCCTAAATAGTTAGTCGTGCGACGTCAGTCAACCGATCGTTGCGGTGTTCGGCATTTTCGGATCGACTTTTCATATGTGTCCTATCGGTGAATCGGCTTTATCTTATGAGTCTCTTTCGATGGTGGTGATGTTCTCATGCGGCGTAATAATGCACTGCCTGCTACGGTTGTGGTAAAGAGTATCCATCCACAACTCTGGCATGCGGAGCGCAAGGTCGCGTCGTTTGGCTGCATGTTGGCTGTTCCCACGCTTGAAGAAGATTGACTATCTTTGGTCCACTCCTTGCCCAGGAGGGAAGGTTTCACTTTCTCGGCTTAGGGAGAATTGTTGTGTTAGGGGTTCGAAGTAGTCACTAAGGGTCTAGCATTCGGTCACTTTGTACTTACTGTCAATGCGCTACTGTTCCTGACTATCTCTCTCAAGCTGTAACGCGTTGTGCACACCAAAACTGTCTCCCCAAAAGCAGTAATCAGTTGATTGCAACCTACCGCGCTCTCTGCGATTCGCTCTTACCGACTAGAAACATATCCTCTTGCAACTCACAAAAGTTGCGACAATACGTGAGATTCATACTCGCACTACATTAGAGCACAAGGGCACAACATCAAAAGGGCAAACACATTTTTTTTTCTTACTTTTTTTAATCTATATTCTACTATTGAGGTTTTTTATTCACTATTGTAAGGCATCTTTTTTACATAATTCTCTATTGGTTGAATCTCCATTCAATTCACGGGTGTCATCCACATCTTACATTTTCTGGCACTCACCAGTATTCTTTAGATTCCATTTTTCCTGATATTCTCTACATTTTTTCTATCGAACTTTTTATAACGTTTCCTCTATACGCCTGGCAGAAAATACAAAAAAAATACAAATACACAAAAAATACTCCGGAATACTGTGGAACTTTGAACACTCTAGAACTCCTTGCTTGAGGCAGGGTGTCTAAGGTGAGTTCGAATAAGGCAAATCACGAATAAATCGGAGGAAATCAAATTATTTCAGTTTTGGAAAATTATATCGCAAAGCTTGCGTATATACGCAGAGCCTGCGTATATCGCAGCCCCTCTGCGTATAGTATGCAGGTCACCTGGTATATACGAAGGCCCACCGCGTATTACGCAGGGTTTTTTCCTCGTTTTTCCCTCGTGCCTAATAAATACGTGCTGCTTGCTCTTCCGGAACACACGATTTTTCAACACACGTTTTCGAGCACACGTCCATTCTCTCTCTCTCTCTCTCTTTTCAACACTCTAAACATTCGTCCTTTGGTCAAAGCATCGATTTGTTTCGATTCAACAAGCAATAACAAGGTTTATTTCTGGATTACTAGCCATTAAACATACCTCCTTTTTCATCTAATTTACTATTACGATTTTGATCTAATTAACAAACTGTAGAAACTCCTATTTAATCGTCCTGTAATATGTAGGATTTTTCATATGTTTTCAATGTTTTCTTGTTTTTTTTTCGTTCTTTATTTATTTCATTTTCATTATATTTATCCTTGTAATACCTAACGATTTTTATCCTTGTATAGCGATTCAAGCGGAAGATTCATTTCGCTCGTTTTCTATTATAACTTAACATTTGTTTTGTTTGTCTTTACTGCAATTCAGGCGAAGATTCGTTATCGCTTCGTTTTATTACGAATAACCGTTGTTTTGTTTACCGATTCGGGTACATTGGTTTGTATTATGTTTGTGAAGTTCATTACCGCATTGTCATTTTGTATCTTTGTATATACTTGCTAAACAAAGACCGTATTATGTGAAGACTTTAGAAATCAGATTAATGATGGCCAACCGGTTTAGCACCGTTTTAACTTGATTAATGCAAAGTTGGTCACATTTTCTTAGTTGGTAGTCTCTAGTGCATAATAAGAAACACAACTTTCTAGTAATCTTTAGGGTTAGTACGTTCTAAGGTGCTAAAACTAAAGTTGTGCATTCAAATCGTGATTGAATGGAATTTACGATGAGACCGAAGTAGAGGCCGCTAATGCGCGAATTGGGTTAAGATCTGATTCGTACCATGTGCCCTGAAACCACGACTGGTTATGATTTGCGACGTGGGCCATTAATTTGGCACCACCGTTTGGGCGATCGTGAATAACCTTTATGCACGGTGGCGACTCCCTTACTCGAAACACTACCCAACGCACTACGTGCGGGTTTCGTGGCTCAGCCCACGCACAAGCCCTCGACGATGTACCAAGCCGTCGCCGCTATTAGCGAGGGTGCGGCCACGTCTACAGCGTCCCAGGTTGCGGTGTGGTCAAACTTTTGTCGTAGAGGAGTCGGTCGCATTCATGCTTGCTGTTGCTGATGATATTGAGAATTTGGTTTAGCCTCTCGGGAAACGATTTTGAAAGATCAGCTGATCGTATCGTTTGGTGTATAGGTGAGGAGATGAGTTTCTTCACACAATAATAAGATAGGTGAACTTGATAAAGTCCAAAGTCGCAAGGCATTAGTTGCAAGAGAGTTTTGAAGGTGGATACGTTCCCAAATTGCACACTTTGGGTGGAGCTTTGGTGACAACGGGAAGTCCTAATGCTGCAGCATTTTCGTGTAAGTGGAGGATTTTTATTACTATTTATGTATTTCTGGTGTGTGTTCAATGGTTATATGAGTTGAAGATGTCGAATTTGGAGGGTTGTGTTTGGTTGGTTTGCAAGTGCGTGTTCGTTTGGTTGACAACATAGAATTGCTAATATGTACTGCTATGATTATGACTTTAAATTGGATAAAAAAGATTCTTGCTCACCTGAAGGTGCATCGAGTATGTGGCGATTTGTTCGCTATTTGGTTGCAACGACAGTTGTTGTCCATGATGGAATGAGGAATTTTGCTTCGTGTTTGGTTATTTTGGGTTTTGAATTTGCAAGTGTTTTTGTCTAGAGTTGTGACGGTTTGGTATTACACTCTTGGTGTATATGTTGCGGAGTTTAGCTGTGGTTTGTATTCATGTTGATCGTGGTTCGATCTTTGGAGATAGTATGAATGTAGTTTGTTCTTGCATTGATCAGTTTTGGTTTGTAGGACTAAAACCAAACATTTTAGGAGGGGGGATTTCGTTTTTTTCCATTTTTTTGTTTTATTTTTTTGGGGGGTTTCGCAGTTTTTCTTTTGTTGCTTGAATTGTAGGACAATTTGTATTTGATACCTACGGTTGTGCCCAAGGCGGAGGCATCTTGCCACGGGATTTGGTTAGCATTTGTTGTTTTTGTTTGGTCTCGCATGTATAGGTGATACAAGTCAGGGTGGAGATTTGTGGTGTTTCGATTGTGCTTGTATACTACGTTTCTCATTTTGTTTGGTTGGTTTGTTCTAGAATTGTTCATTTGATGTTTGGATTGGCGTGTTTTGATAATACAGTAGGTGGGATTTGGAGAACATTTGGTGTGACTTTGGAGGAAAAAGGGCCTTCGCCGCCTTGGCAGGGGGCGGCCTCAGCTTGTGTCTGGAGTTGAGAGGAATCGCATTGTAATGCGTTGGGGTGTGTTCGCGATTGAGGGGATCGCCACCGTGCCTATATAGGTTACATTCACGGGAACGCCGAAACATGGTGCCATAATGCCCCAGTCCAATCAAGTAACCGTCGTGGGTTCGGGGACATTGGTCACGAATCAGATCTGTAAACCCATTCGCCCGAGTATCGGCCGTCTCTCAGGTCTCATTGTGTTCACAAATATAACATTGAATTCAAAAGGCCATTGATTTGCACTTTGCAGTGCATTGATTACTAGCTTGGGTTGCTATTATAAACAACAAGACCTTTACAATGAATGGCGGTCACCTTGATGTTATCAATGTTAATAGGTGCTTAGAAGCGGTCGTCCATGATTATCTGACTCTTTTATGTGACAACAATTATTACGGTCTTGTTTAAGCAATATATACAAGTGTGATGAGATATTATATACAACGAGACATGAAAACAGGTTCAGTAAGGATATTTGTATGTGCCGCCTTCTACCTTGTCACTGCAAACAAATCAAAATTCGTTTAGATAAGAAATAAATCAAGGAATCGTCCTCCGATTGAATTGCTAATTGAGACAGCAAACGCAGTTAGTATTGAACATAGTTAATATGTATATTAATAAATGAAACCAGAAAACCAATGTAACAATGAAATAATAAAATCCTACAGTATTTACAATGAAACCTTAACAAGGTGAGTTTCTACATTGCTTTAATGAATTAAAAACTCAAAATAGATTAATCAATTTCAAGTGACATGGATTGAAAAAGAGTGAAAGAAAGGTTTTTGGTGAGAATCTCAGATTTATACCTTATTTCGCTTGGTTGATTGAGGAATTCGATGCTTTGAATTGAAATCGAACGTGTTTTGAGTGTTTTGAGGTGTATAGATGTGTCTCGTGACTGAAAGTCGTTCAAGTGAAGCGTGAGAGGTCGGTGAATTGTGCGTATGAAGGATCGTGTCCGGACGAGCAGGCAGGAGAGTTTTATAGGCCGAGTCAAACGAGGCAGGAAAAACCCTGCGTATATACGCTGAAAGCGAGCTCTATACGCAGGTGAGGACGCGTATATACGCTCGTTCGCGTATATACGCTTCTCTTTTTCCATGGAAAATTTTTGGCAAAAACGTATGTAGAGTGGAGCGTATATACCAGCCTGTTGAGCGTTATACGTCCTGTTTTGAGGTATATACGTCATCCTTGCGTATATGCTCAATGATTGTTTTTTTTCCACAAAACCTCGTATGTTGATTTCCTCGATTTTATTCATTGATTTCCCTTGATTGAGCACCTAGACACCCTTGGCTTCAAGCAAGGATTTCTAGATGTTTCTAAAGGTTCCAGTATTTCCGGAAGTATTTTCTAATTATTCACGTATTTTCATGCGTATTCTGCGTATTTAAACATTGCAAATCATAGAAAAAATCATATAAAATCAGAAAAATAATATTCAAATATTTGGCGGATTCAGAAAATGTTGACGCACCATGATGGAAAACAAAAAGCACGAGAATCGCCAGCGTGATTGTTTGAAACCTTCGAAAACCTTTGGTTTATCGAGAACCCGAAAGAAAATATGTTTGCTTGTAAGTGACTTTGCTCAATAATCGAGTACACCTCACGTTTTCTACTTTTCGTGAGTTCAAAGATCTTTTCATGAGTCGAAACAACGGGACGCGGTATGTTTCATTCACGGATATCATTTGGGAGACATTTTCAGGTGTCACAGGACTTGTATTAATCAAGTCATACAAAATTGGTTATTTGGAGGTATATGGCTGTTTTCTCAGATTCAGTTTATACTTTGTTCGCTTATGGTTGTGGAGTGTTTGCGAGAAGGACAGCTTGGATTTGGGCAACTTTTGTAGCAGTTGCGCTGATATCTTGATGATATTTGGAATGAATATATATATATATACATAATATTACATAGTATTAATTTACATTATATCATATATAAAGTTATTATATATTAGAATTAATTATATATATTATATAGATATATTAATATATATGATATATATATATAGTTATATTATATATCATATATATATATTATTATATATATATATATATAGGGGTGTTCAAACGGATACCGGAAAAATTCATCCGAATTTCCGATATCGAATTTTCGGAATGTAATTTTTTTTCGATTCGATCGAATAATCCGAATTCCGATTTCCCGGATATTCCGAAAAATCGGATTCGGAAAACGGATATTCCGTATCGGTTTGGAGCTTTTATATTGTGTGACTTTTGCAATTTTTTATTAACAATTTCAAATCATTTTGGCTTATATACCGATTTTCCGAATCTTAAAAACCGGATATCCATTTAAACCGGATATCGATCGATTTCCGATTTAAAAGCCCATTTTACTATAATTCGGGAAATTCGGGTATCGGTTTTTAATTTTGGCATTCCGGATCCGATCCGGGTTCCGAATTTAAAAACACGGATATCCGATCGGTTTCCGAATTAAAAAACGGTCGGAGTCCGTATTTTCGGAAAAAAAAACTATATCGTCGGAAAATCGGAATCGGAATGTTGCACCAGCCCTACTATCTATGATATTATATATATTATATTAATTATATATATATATATAGTAGACCCCTGTTTCGTTTTTTCTAATCGTAGCTTTTTACAAAAATAATTGTATATGTAAGACCTGAACTTTTCAATTATTTGGTTATGTAGACTTTTTTCATCTTAATTAAATAAAATGTTAGTTACGGGCACAATGCTATTTGTTTATGTTAACCAAGCTGCGATGATTATATATAATCTTCTTGGGCTTCTTTTTTCATCTTTTCTTGTCGACTATCCTGTATATTATCTTATACTCCAAATATTTTTTACTCCCTATAATAGATTGGGGGTTATTATTATTCCATTGTTATTCAAGCCACTTTTGAAGAAACACTTGGGTTTTAGAAAAGTTGAATTTTGGAGAATACAACTTTCTCTCATGTATTCCATTTGAATTCTAGTTAACAATATTCGTACGGCCAGGGCGTAGCTATCACATTGTAGTGACCTCTTAATCTGAGTTTGTTAGATTTCGCGCTTCCGTCACAACGATTACAATTACTCTAATTTGAGAAAGGGTGACTATCTCCTCCAATGAGGTGTAGTTCCCTCTTTTTTTTCCACCACCATCACTTTTATCCTCCTCCCACACCCCATCTATTTATTTTTCACTTAAACATTGTTTCTATAAGTTTTATTTTTACTCTTAATACATTATCCTCGTACCAGCGAAGTAGTAGAGATTTTTTTTCCCAAATTAAAGTCGGAAGATATATTCATTTGTGAGTTCATCCATGGGTATAGTAGCATATAGAGAATTTAGCTCTCAATTTATATTTTGTACCTACTAGTCTTAGTAACCTTTCTGGAAACCGTTCAGTATGTTGTGATTTTTATAAAAAAGTATCACTTTAAACCTAGTTATCCAATTAAATTTTGTTTCAAATCTTATCAAACATAATTTGAGGTTTAACAATAAACTTCATGTTATTAAGAGTAATGAAGTCATAAATCTCATTTAAAGTAAATTAATATCGATTAACATGAATTAAACTCATTTCAATAAAAAGTAGTACGGAGTTATGGTTACAATTTTAATTATTAATTTTAAATTAATCAGATATTCATTATAGTAGTTATTGTCACATGTTCTAAAATATCAATGTTAATTTTACAACGCCAAACTACTTCAATGAATAAATCAATTACTTTCTCCGTATCAAATTAATTACAACTTTGATTTTTGTTCGTATTATTAAGAAGAGATTTAAAGAGGTAATTTAAAAAACTTGTAGCTTAAAAATATAACATRACATACAAAACAACAAAGTTTGTAGTTCACTATTGTGGATGCTCTTAACCCTTAACGCACGTCCAAATATTACTCCAGCTGTTATAATGTTATCTAGTTGGGAAATTAAAAAAAAAGTCCTGACTTCTAAGTTATTATAGCACAATTATTGAGAAATTTAGGACCAAGTAATTGGGGTCTTAATATCCGAGGAAACATATTTTAAGGAATAGTCCAATACTCCAATAGTGTACGTATGGTTGAAGAACAAAGCAATAAATACAACCTTTGATATAATTAATTTTTAAGAAAGAGATTATATATGCAACCAATAAAGGATTATGGGGTATATAAGAGTGTTTTTATTATAAAGTAGTGGATGGAATGATGGGTTTGTCTGGTTGTAGTGGATTCGATGTAACCATGAAAAAAGTGGGGCCAGTCAATGGAGTCAAAAAACACAAGACAAGCTAAGGTGATGAATGACATCTACAAGTAATATCATTGAATATGCTAAGAATAAATATGAATATTGAATGAATGAATGAATGAATGAATAATGTAATATTTGTATGAATGAAAATACTCAAATAGGTAATGGCATTGTGTAGTAGTACTGTAGCTAAGCTGTTCCCAGCATAAAAAGTAGACCAGTCAAGTGAATGAGTGATGATGATCTGCCACTTGCGGCATCTATTAATCTGCTTATTCATCAGTCAAACTTCCGCATTTTCMTATCATTTTGTCTTTTCTTTTACGTGCTACACCTTCAAATTCGAGGCAGATGCTAACGAGCGTCTTAGATAGTTTGTTAAATAATTTATAAGTAAAAGTATTTAATTAAAATAAATTTTAATTACATCARTGAATGTGCAAGTTTAGCATGCATTTTAAGATTTTAATCATTTTAATAACATATTTAATCCACAATTAACGCTCTGACACACTCTAAGGTGTAAGGAAGTTGCAAAATTGCCATGCTTGTTCATGTTTCGCCCTTTTACCCTAACCCTTCGTTTTTTCAACAGGATGATAGATCAGAAGACATTAGACACTGTATTCCATTATAGTACTGCTAGTCTACTAGGACCAACTGTCAGATATTAATTTCAGTTTTTGACTACATTTTGATATGTTTCGTCCTTACTTAGGCTCAATGTATCTCTCAAGTTTAGTCTGAGCTAGTGGTAGAGATTTAGGGTGCATTATTTTCCCTTGTTAGATTTGAATTGATCGACTCTAATCCAATCTTATTTTTTAAGTGYAATTTCACACATTKATYCAAATTTATAAGACCTAAAACCTAATTTTTTAGGTGAAAAGAACGTGTTTTTTTGGCGTTCGAATGTTCAATTATCTTCGATAACAAAGTAGGAGGGAAAAGAATGGGACGGA
>SNQN01004047.1:0-14990 GCA_008642245.1 Bassia scoparia
TTTTGTAAAACTCAGTTTATTGGTTTAATTTTGAGGTTCATTTATCTAACTTAAAGGATTAGTGGTCAATTGGTGAACGAAATTGGATTTGTGTTCATTAAAATTGATGAAAGTCATTGTATGTTTGCAGCTTATATGGAAGAAAGTAACAGAATAGATTTAAATGAGATTTCACTATTTGTTGATGTTGAAACACATGAGGATGCAGTATATGAGAATGTAGGAGACGTAGGTGTTTGACAAGAAATACCCTCTATTCAAGTATAATCTAGTTACAGAGATGATGACTTGACTGAGCCTACTTGCTTTAGGCATGTATGGTGGATCATGCCAAATAACATGAATTGAACATTTGTCAAATAAATAGGATCAATTTATTAATGAAACGATAAATAATTAAAAAGAAGATTATATTTTACAAATAAGGATGATTACTGATGTTGAATTTGAAATATCGAATTTGAAATAACTAGTGATTTTATCTACTTAAGTTTAATAGAAATGTTGCATTTAATTTGTATTGAAATAACAAATAGTTTTTTGTAATGTAATATCCTTTGAAGAATCATGCAAATTGTATCAAAATAAWTAATGTAATTGGAAAGAATCACATATCATTAATTTGGTAACTTAATGACATTACTTTTCCATCACAAAACATAAACCTCAAAATGAAAAAATAAAAAATAAAAAAAAGGTGACACGATTTCTTGTTTGGTAGTAGATTCAATTAGCAAGAACATTAGATTTCGAGTTGCAGCTTAATCATTGTTGTCGACGTCTCAAACTCAATTGCCACTGTCTCTATCCTACAAAGTCGTTTAACTTGATCCATATTTCGCTTCTTCTCCATTAGCAAACAATCCCTCCATGGCCATGTCCTCCTACATACAATTTTCACGAACTATACACCCAAATTTCCCTCCACTTTCACATGAAATAGGAGGGAAAAAATATACGCATTTTCAAAAATCTGTTAAAAGAATCATAATAAAATTATTAAGATGCTGTAATGGGTCAAATYTTATATTTTTAAACTATGAGGATCAATTTGTTATTAAAACGGAYGTGTATYACATCAAAATTGATGCAAGTTTGCTAGGGTCCCCAAAACAATACATCATAAGTTAAATGTACTATTATTCATTGAGAGAAATTCATGACCCTCTTTTATTTTATTTTGTCATCCTTGAATTTGTTTAATGATCCTAATTTAAACATTTCAGGGGGTGCCTCAATATATTCTTGTATGAGGCAATTGACAAATAGCAAAAATGATAGAAATTTTAAACACTAGGAAACACATTCGGAAACAACACTCCCTTAGCCAAAATTAATARAAAAAAWMTTTTTTGAGTGTATAATTTGAGTACAAAATGATMTTAAACCATAAAAAATATTTGACTCAAACTAGGAATCACAAACTATAACCTAAGAAAAGATAGTTATAAACATAACAATAATAAATATAGTTTATTTGACAAAATTCATTTTTCTATATTACATATATTTGTACATTAATCATATTTTTGTTTCCACAAGTCAACGTTGTGAAAAACAATTGGGAAATTCCAAGTTGTACCATTGTACTTTTGCGGAATCCATTTTGTACCATGATTTAAAAAATAATTCAAGTTGTACCATTATATTAGTATGCTAATTCATTTCATAAACTAAATTAGTACTTGCCTAATTAAATGTTAACTAGGGTTAAGGAATTACTTTATTTATTTCCTTTTTTCTGAATTTGCTCATTTATCACTCGGGTTCCTTCATTCTCTCACTATAATCTATCTCATATTACCTTATCAACTTCATCTATCTGTTCTTCAAAATTTCTGGGTAAAATTGAAAAATTGGTGTCTCACTCTAATTGCTTCCATGGATTCAAATCGTTCCTCATCTAGTGTTCACTCTCAACGTGGTATGGGATTTGTGCAAGGGAATTGGTGTAGATTTGATGCTTTCCTTAATTGTGTTCAATCGAAATTGATGGAAATTCGAATCTCTCAATCTACTTCAAACACCAATAGATTGTATGATAAATGTAGGCATTGTGGTGAGTTTAGTTGGGTATTCGAAAATGATGTAATTTCCTTTGAAAGAGATGATTCGAATATGTTCTTGAATATGTATGCAAGCTTGTATTTCATATGTTGTTTTAATCTCTGGAAATTGAACATGCAAGCAACAAATTGAAATTTACACATGTAAGCAACAATAATCATAAAGCTCAATATTTGGAATGAGATTATGTACTTGTAAATAAGTTGAATGCAACAAATTCAAGCAACAATAATTCAAGCTCAATCCTCAGAGCAACGCATAAACCAGAGCAACAATGGCCGAGGAAAGAAGAAGTCGAACGATTTTCTTTTATCAGGAAAAAGAGAACATAATAGTTAGTAAATAACAAAGTGGATGGGGTAATTAACGGGGAGTGTAATTTTGATTTTAAGTCAAAAGATTAAAAAAAGTTAGCAATTCTAACCCTAGTTAACATCTAATTAGGCAAACGCTAATTTAGTTTATGAAATGAATTAGCATATATACTAATATAATGGTACAACTTGGATTAATTGTTAAATCATGGTACAAAATTGATTTCCCAAAAGTACAATAGTGCAACTTGGAATTTCCCAAAAAAATTAAATGGAGATAATAGTCTTTATAATCATGTAACATTTTGTTTTAAAAGAGTCGGGGAAAAAAATCATTTTCCCTCCAAAAGTAAGAAATTTGAGATAATCATTATCTGTTAATTCCCTACATTGACAGTTAAAGTTGACCAAGTGTTCTTCAGTAGACATTGACCCGTCGCAAGAGAATAATAAAGGAGAAAACTCAAGAACTTTGAACCCTCTAGGAAAAGGATAAATCCTGTCAATCCATTCAAGATAAGGATTATAAGTCCCTTTTCTTGGGAAACCAACGTTATGTCCCATGCCCTTTGAATCATTTTCCCCACTTGCCTAAGGAGAGGTTTATGAGGAGCCTATCCCATATGACCATGGAAGTTCCGATCTTGACCATTTGGGTACTAGTTATSCTGGTAATAGGMAGGATAAGGTGTTTYCCCATAGGGRTTCTGGTTATTTATGGCTCCAGGTTGGAAACCACCAGTATTACTGGAGTTTTTGGTTCCCATCGCCCGAGGCCCACCTTAGACATTACCYTGTGCATATAACCCCTGCCCTAGGGATTACTTTGAGGAGGATGCATTTGGTTAGGATAAGCTTGATGTTGATAACCCTGACTCCCAGTTTGTGGAATGTAAGTGGGTTCTGTGGTTCATGAGTAGTAGGATTCGAAGTTGGAGGTATATGCCCATTAGTGGCAGTTGGAAAACCGCTACTAGTGTTAAATACCCCTCCATTTCCACAACCGTTTACTCTTAAACTGGAGTTTGCTCCTATGGCAGGAACGGTTCTCATTGACGAAGTAAAATAGAATGAATTAAAAGGAAAAGGAACAGAAGAAAGTCCAGGATCACCATTGCTATAGCCTGACCTTGGGCTCGCCTCTCTCCTCTGTCTCTTGTTCCCTTCATTAGCATCTCGGAGAGGGATACTCCTTGATACTGCCTAAAAGGCCGGGGGGACATTTAATCCCATTAAGTTTTTTGTTCTAGGATAATCTAAGGGTGGTTCTTCCAGTAGGTTGTCGACAGTTATTCCCGAACCTCTAGCAGTTAACATACTCATTAACTGTTCATCGAGTTGATTGTGTTTCTCCTCTAAAGGCTCCAACCGAGTAACTACCTCAGTCGCAATCGTCTTAACAACGCCACATTAGTATCATTCACCGTCTCGTTGATATCTAATATAATCCTATCCATCTGTTTGGTAACTGCCTGGTGTGAGTGGGAGCCAAAATTTTGCAACTTATCGGTTATCACTCTCTAGCAGTTTCATGTACCATACMTTGGTGGAGGTTATTGAACTACTCCCTATGATTTTCCTTCAAATCTTTCAAAAGGCTTGTAASAATATCCACATATTTTCCTTCCAAATGGCTTGAAATAAAGAGAAACGAACGCCAACCAGTTATAAAGTAAGGATTGAGTCAGACTACAACTGTATCGCAAGGAAAGATGATTACTTCCATGTTTACACAATTGGGATAAAAAAGAACATGCTATTGATCCATTAGAGGATGAACTACACTATGCTAAGCTACACTACACTAAGCTAAACTATACTTGGCTACTGAGCCAAGTGCGGCTAAGGAAAGCTAAATGCTAAGAAAGATAGATGTTTGTTTGATTGTGTGTTTGTTCCTCCTTTCTTCTGATCCGGCTTCATCTATTTATTGGCCTCAATGGTAGAGATCATGGGTGGTTTAACATCAGTAATTCCTTTTGACGGTTTCTTTAATATATAGAATCTCCGCTCTTTCCCTCAAAGCCTCCTTTGTCACTTGATGCTTCATGGGCCTTCTTCTGTTGGACCATTTTCAAGTGGGTTACTATACAATAATTCCTTCTAGTGCTTATATTCTATCGCTGGATTGAATTATTTAAGAAGCGCCAAGTATCGCCTGTCTCCGTTGATCGGTACTCTTGCTCGTTGTCGCCAATTAAACGTCACTAGTCAAACTCTTGTTTAATTTAGCATTCTATCGGTCAACGAAGCCAAATGAGCATTTTTAATCAGTAACAATACCATTACTTAAAAAAATATAACAATGTTAAAATAGAAAAAAGATATTAAAATTAAAAAAAAATTAAATTAACTTTATTTGAATTTCAAAATTTAAAAATGATTTGTATTTGGAAATAAAAATTGAAATGTTTTGAAAATGGACTCCAATATCATGAACCAATCAAAAAACAAAAAATATTATGTGTATGTGACTATGTGAGGTCAGGTTACACTAAGTTTCTCTCCCATGGGGCAAATATGATGTGTAAATTTGGAGTGATGCCCATAAACACGAGCATGACGTGTGATCCAAGATACACGTACATGTCCGTAGWGGACGAGATGGAGACAAGATTATTCCCAAACTTTTGGCGTTTATGCAAATCGTATATTTGGAAAAGTAAATTAAATAAAGCAAGCATTCCACTACGTTACATATACTATATACTATATCATACAAACCAAACTAATAATGAAATGAATTAGCCATAATTTTGACGGACTAAGCTAAGACATCATAATCCCAAGGAAGTACGAGCTAAATATGCGGTCATCATTCTCAAAGTTACTACTCTTTTTTCTTTTTATCTTTATTTTTTTTGGGGTGCAAAACTTTGAATATCAGTATTGGGTTAGACAAAGGTGAGACATTGCTACCACCTTCCGCTATATACGATCATTGTGCTCCAAAAAAGATGATGCAAATGAAAGCTACTTGTCCAAGAGGTAATAATGCAACTACTACTATACTTTTCTATGAATTCCCTTATTTTATATGGAACACAACTAGTGTGCTAAAAGATTCTATCAAATTCATAATCTTTCCATAGGATATTTGCTTATTTTATTTTCGATTAGACGATGTCGGCCTTATTGCTTAGTTTAGGTATTTGGAGGTAGTATATATTCAACATTCAATATTTAACTTCGTCCATGTAACACAGTTTATGAAATATATAAGGCTTAATCATATATGACATAACATTTGAAATAGACCTTAAYTAATTAAGGTCACTCGGTCCAAATTTAATYTATTAAGTTAAATTTAGAAAAACTCAAATCTCGTATAATGTTGAACACAGACAAAGTAAGATTTATCTCATAAGTGTTACTAGTCTTACTACAATATGCCACTTGTTTTGAGGATATTAACTAGTGATTTATTCTACTAATTAATAGAAATTTGCATTTAATTTGTATTGAAATAAACAAAATAGTTTTTGTAATGTAATATCCTTTGAAGATCATCAAAATTGTATCAAAATAATAAGTAATGAAAGAATTCACACTATCATAATTTGTAACTTAATGACCATTACTTGTCCATCACAAAACATAACCTACAAATGAAAAAAAAAGTACACGATTCTTTTTGGTATTCAATTGCCAAGAACATTAAGATTTCGAGTTCGCCCACCTTAATCAGTTGTTGTCGCGCGCTCAAACCCATGCCACTGTCTTCATATGCCAAAGTCGTTTTAACTTGATCCAATATTTCGCTTCTTCCCATTAGCAACACATCCTCCATGGCCCATGTCCCTCCACTATCCTACAATTTTCACCGAACTATACACCCAAATTCCCTCCACTTCCACATGAAATAGGAGGAAAAAAAATATACGCATTTTCAAAAATCTGTTAAAAGAATCATAATAAAATTAAAGAGCTGTAATGGTGTCAAACTTATATTTTAAACTAATGAGGATCAATTTGTTATTAAAACGGACGCTGTATACATCAAAATTGATGCAAGTTGCTAGGGTCCCCAAAACAATACATCATAAGTTAAATGTACTATTATTCATTGAGAGAAATCTTCCGTGACCTCTTTATTTTATTTTGTCATCCTTGAATTTGTTTAATGATCCTAATTAAACATTTCAGGGGTCGCCTCAATATATTCTTGATGAGGCAATTGACAAATAGCAAAAATGATAGAAATTTTAAACACTAGGAAACACATTCGGAAACAACACTCCCTTAGCCAAAATTAATAGAAAAAAATTTTTTGAGTGTATAATTTGAGTACAAAATGATATAAACCATAAAAATATTTGACTCAAACTAGGAATCACAAACTATAACCTAAGAAAATAGATAGTTATAAACATAACAATAATAAATCAGTTTATTTGACAAAATTCATTTTTCTATATTACATATATTTGTACATAATCAATTTGTTCCACAAAGTCAACGTTGTGAAGAACAATTGGGAAATTCCAAGTTGTACCATTGTACTTTTTGCCAGAATCCTTTTGTACCATGATTTAAAAATAATTCAAGTTGTACCATTATATAGTATGCTAATTCATTTCATAAACTAAATTAGTACTTGCCTAATTAAATGTTAACTAGGGTTAAGGAATACTTTATTTATTTCCTTTTTTTCTGAATTTGCTCATTTATCACTCGGGTTCCTTCATTCTCTCACTATAATCTATCTCATATACCCTATCAACGTCATCTATCTGTTCTTCAAAATTTCTGGTAAAATTGAAAAATTGGTGTCTCATCTAATTGCTTCCATGGATTCAAATCGTTTCTCATCTCAGTGTCACTCTCAACGTGGTCTAGATTTGTGCAAGGGAATTGGTGTAGATTGATGCTTTCCTTAATGTGTTCAATCGTAAATGATGGAAATATCGCATCTCTCAATCTACTTCAAACACCAATAGATGTATGATAAATGTAGGCATTGTGGGTGAGTTAGTTGGTATCGAAAATGATAATTCTGTTGAAAGAGATGATTCGAATATGTTCTTGAATATGTATGCAAGCTTGTATTTCATATGTTGTTTTAATCTCTGGAAATTGAACATGCAAGCAACAAATTGAAATTTACACATGTAACAACAATAATCAAGCTCAATATTTTGAATGAGATTATGTTACTGTGAAATAGTTGGAATGGCAACAATAATTCAAGCAACAATAATTCAAGCTCAATCCTCAGAGCAACGCATAAACCAGAAGCAACAATGGCGACGGAGAAGAAGAAGTCGAAGACGATTTTTCTTTTATCAGAAAAAGAGAGGAACATGAAATAGTTAGTAAATAAACAAAGTGGATGGTGACAGGTAATAACGGGATGTAATTTTGATTTAAGTCAAAAGATTAAAAAAAGTTAGCAATCTAACCCTAGTTAACATCTAATTAGGCAAACGCTAATTTATTTTATGAAATGAATTAGCCAATATACAATATAATGTACAACTGGATTAATTGTTAAATCATGGTACAAAATTGATTTCCCAAAAGTACAATAGTGCAACTTGGAATTTCCAAAAAATTAAATGGAAAATAGTCTTATAATCATGTAACATTTGTTTTAAAAGAGTCAGGAAAAAAAATCATTTCCCTCCAAAGTACAGAAATTTGAGATAATCATTATCGTGTACTTCCCTACATGAACAGTTAAACTTGACCAAGTGTTCTTCAGTAGACATGACCCGTCACAAGAGAACACTCAGAAAGAAAACTCAAGAACTTTGACACTCTCTAGGAAAAGGATAAATCCTGTCAATCCATTCAAGATAAGGATATAAGTCCCTCTTCTTGGAAACCAACGTATGTCCATGGCCCTTTGAATCTTTTCCCCACTTGCCTAAGGAGAGTTTATGAGGAGCCTATCCCATATGACCATGGAAGTTCCGATCTTGACCATTGGGTACAGTATCCTGGTAATAGGCAGGATAAGGTGTTTCCCATAGGGGTTCTGGTTATTTTATGGCTCCAGGTGGAAAACCACCAGTAATTACTGGAGTTTTTGGTTCCCATCGCCGAAGCCACCTTTAGACATTACCTTGTGCAATATACCCGGCCTAGGGACTTATTTGAGGAGGATGCATTTGGTTAGGATAAGCTTGATGTTGATAACCCTGACTCCCAGTTGTGGAATGTTAAGTGGTTCTGTGGTTCATGAGTAGTAGGATCGAAGTTGGAGGTATATGCCCATTAGTGGCAGTTGGAAAACCGCTACTATGTTAAATACCCCTCCATTCCCACAACCGTTTACTCTTAAACTGGAGTTTGCTCCATAGGCAGGAACGGTTCTCTTCAACGAAGTAAAAATAGAAGAATTAAAGGAAAGGAACATCAAGAAAAGAGAAGTCTGCATCATACAGGAATCTTATCTTCAACCTAAGCATGTCATGCCACTTGCATAAACAGAGCCTGAACCTTGTTGATGTCTTCACAACGCGCTCAACACACTCTCGACTCTAGTCTCCTTCAAATATTGACAATGACTTTCAAAAAAAAACCCTATACATAGACCATCTCGCAGAGAAGTTATTAATACTGCGCAAGTTTAGCCTATAAACTCCTACAGCGTGTACCAGAAAACTATTTATCAGCGGTCGATCACTGACTATGCATCTCCTCAAGCTGATCATTCTAAGGAGTCGCGTGGCCAAATCCTCGCCCTCTTGCCTGGGGAGAGAGACATAAAAACATCCAAATTATAGATACTTATCATTACCGACAGTGCACTAAGGGAAACTAATACTTGTAAGGTATAGGCTAATGTGCCACAGGATGAAATTCTTTAAAATTCATTGTCTTCTCCAAAATTTTAACGTTCCAACAATAGTGTTGTCGACAGTTTATTCCCGAACTAAACGTTACATCCAGCTACCTATAAATCTATGCCCACTGAACATGCTTTATTAACTATTCAGGCCCGATTCCCAAATTACGACAATTGCAGCGACTGTCTCTCGTGAATATAGAATTGTGTGTTAATTCTTGCCTTCGTGTCCCACATAACTAAAAGAGTAGGAACGACAATTCAACTAATAGACCGAAGTGGTGAGTTGAAAAGCGTACCACCAAAGTCCATATGGACATACCAAAAAGTCAGTATAAGTATTACCTCCATACTTAGATTTTCCTAACTACTCCCTTACTTTTTATCAACAATAAAATAACGACCAACATCAATCTACCTTATGTGTCGGATTATGGCTGCCAATTACACACATGCCTAAGAGTTCTGCTATCTCCCGGTTTATTGTCTTTACTATGTCATTTTATAACCAATACTTTTAATTCGCGTCTCTAGACTTCCATTGTAGAGGATTTAAACTGGTATTCACCTTCCCTAGCCCAGTGGTGTCTAGAGTACCACGGGTGGACCTATGCGCAAGAGCCAATGTGTGTGCAAAATGCAATAAGTTAATTCCAGGCCACCCCCGTTTATCAACTCCCATGATTGGTCTCATCAGCAACTAATCCCCGGTATAGTTCAAAACTAGAGTATTTTAGTGCCCTTTGTACTCAAATACCTTGATCAACGTGCGGCAAAGGACAATAGCCATTGAAATCACCACTAACTACTTCTCCTTTGATGATTTCCGTTTTCAAAATAAGCCATTGCATTCTACCTAAACTCACAGGCGCTTGTAAAGAATATCCACATATTTTGTGAAACACAATATCTAGACCCTCGAGAACTTGGCCTGCAAATTTGCCTCCAAAAAGAGCGGCACCAATGGTTACGACAACAGCCCTACCCGCAAACCCGCTACCGACCACCTAAAAACTTCCCGAAGAAAAACCTGCAGTTAAGAATTGATGTAGTACACACGTTAACATATGACAAAACTATCTTGGGGATCGACGCCAAAAAGCAGATTAGTATGATGACGAGAACTAAAATGACAATATACGCGAATGATTATACACATCTAAATATTTCCCAAGAGTATATGCATTAAGTAAAACATTGAGACTGACCAGGAGAAGAAACCCATCTGCATTATCCGATTAGAGGATTGCAACTACACCTTAAACGTAGTCTAATGCTAAAGAGTTACATATCTTACAAACGATCTAAGCTAAAAATGAAACAACAGGCAAAAAACATTACACCTTGGACATCCCTTACATGAGTATGACCAGTGCGAGACGACCGTAAGAGAAAAAAGCTATACTTATGCTATCTAGAAAAATGCAGTGAGAAGGATTGGGTTTGTTTGATGTTGTCTATCCGATGTCTAAGATTCCGACTACCCCATTCTTACATAGATTGTCTCTGAAATAATTGGACCATTAAATCCCAAGTTTCGATCTAAATGTTCATCTGAGCCTCAATTATGGCCTACTTGAGATCACCGGACCCATTTTTGCTAGAGATGTTAACTAAAAAACCAATCCAGAGTTAATTGCTCTGGGCATTTTTCATTTGTGGGTCGCTTTCTCACCAAAAGAGCGTTTCTTGCATTTAACAAATAGTTGCACATAAGGAAAATCACCTATGCAACGCGTTACTCCCATTTACCAACATGACACCAACCCTGCAACAGCCCCTGACACTTTGGATCAACTGTTATCTGAGTGATAGTCTTGT
Organism: Bassia scoparia; assembly: GCA_008642245.1. Classification (NCBI taxonomy): domain Eukaryota; kingdom Viridiplantae; phylum Streptophyta; class Magnoliopsida; order Caryophyllales; family Amaranthaceae; genus Bassia; species Bassia scoparia. The sequence continues at coordinate 10,996 of SNQN01004047.1, forward strand.
CAGGAACTGATTCGCGGCCACCCACTTGATATACATTTCCTGACTAAAGGTTGTATGAATTCTTGACATAACCTATATTAGTCATTCTAGAAGCATGCGAGTCCTTTGAGGTTGTTTATACCCAAATATCGAATTAATTCCCTTCTAAAGTGAGAACACTGTTCCACAAACCCTATATCACAATCGCTAGTTGATATCTGAAATGATATATAATTTTATCTATGGGACCGCCCAAGCGCCAAGTAATCGACTCCATCCGTCTGACCCCTGATTCAATTTTAGGGATTCCTATAACCTTAAGGTTATTGCGTCCCCATGACTCGCTTTTCCTTAACAAGTTCTATGTCTTCACTTGCCAATATTAGAGATCAGTTCACTACGTCAGACGAACTCTTGTTTGCCCTAATAATTAGCATCTCTATAGTCGATATTCTACCAAGAAAAGGAGGTGCACCAAACCCAATGAAAAGAAAAATCAAATTTTTAAATTGACCAAATAATATCTGCACACCTCCCATTTATAAATTCAACCCTAATTCTAAACCTCTAAACAGTAAATTACCCTAGTTACTCCCATATTAACACAACAGTTATAAATTGATGAAAGAAATGACGAATAATATATAAGAAACTTCAAACAAAATAATAACCAATTTCCACTATCTTTTATTATTCTGAATTAATCTCAAAATATCACATAATGCAAAAATGATTTGAAAATATACTGGAAATGGACAAAAATAGGAGACCATTGATCTTCAAGCATCAAAATGCACTTTTCCCCAATTAAATCTTCTCAATGTAACCAAACCAAATGTCCTACCCCAAATAGAACATAAAACCAAAAGGAGAAAAATTAACCATTTGTGTCCGTATATTTGTAAGCAGATGGTACCCAGAAAAGAAGTCATTGTTGTGTGTTTTAAATTTCTAGCAACTTACATAACGAGTCAGAAACCCAAAGAAGATGTTTATCCATCCCATAATGGGGGCAAAAAGTAATTTCTTATGCTGTATGGCAAATTTTGGACAAACCCTATACCGTGTATTTTAACACCCGAATAGTTTCTCCCCCCATTAAAATAATGTCACCCGGGATAGAATCATTACTTAGGTACGATAAGTTATGATTCTCTCACAAAAAGGAAATCCAATTGTCACAACGTACATAAATTACAGAAGGTTTTTAGCATTTGCAAGCATTTGAGCCAGTGAGGACAACGAGATGCTACCGCAGATACTTGCGATATGGTCTAGAACCTCTTACTTTTCCCACAGCAAACTGTTTCGAGTCTGTTAATCCCTTTATGTCATCTCTCGAGTATATTTTTTCCACAGGGAAAAAATTGAGTACATAAATAGAAATTATAATCAACACCGACAAACCGAGGTATCATTGTCACAGCCCTAACTAAATGTTTAATATTTCCGAAAGTCCCTTTTCTTGTGTGTCTTATTTACTTATATGGCCCATATACGGTTCTATAATGGATACACCTTACGAACCACCAATTACTTTTAACTTAAGGTGAATGCGATATATATCTCATTAAAATTTTGAAACCTCAGCCAGTCCAGGTATCACTAAGCTTAGGATAACCAGAGCAATCTTACATTTAATAACTTCCCAAAGGGCTATATACTCTTACTGAGTTTAGTGTTCTTCAAAGATTATGGACTAGGTGTTCTTAGCTATATCATTTACTCAATTTCAAGTTTTTAAACTACTTCTATTTACATGATTGGCATTTATTTTGTATATCTTAAATATTTATATTTTTAAATTGAAGAATAATTAAATGAATGCAATTACAAATAACTAATTAAGTAAAAAATATAATCGTTATTTGGGTTAGACAAAGGTGAGACATTAATTGAACTTACACAAAATCAACTTTCCGCATAATTAATTATAACGATAATCATTGTAGCTCCCAAAATAACTTAAACCATACATTTATTTGATGCTTAATACGAGTCTGAAAGCAACCCTTTTCTCAAGAGTTTTGTCACACCATTTAAAGGAAGAATTAATTGCAAGTGATGAAAAGAGCAGTGAGACTAGCCCATAAAATTACATTTCTGGTATTGAACTTCTCTCTCCTTCCCAGTCTCTATCATTAAAGTGAATTAGCACCATACATTAACATCTTGAAAGTGAGTGAGAATTATTCATTAAATGTGGCTCGTAAATAATAAGGTATTATCTAAACTTCTAAATTCTGTTAAATAGTAAAAGATCTTTCCGATAAAGATATAGTCGAAATGGTATGGTTCCTGTCTGTTTAATAATAATCTGATTTTCGATTAGAACATGTCTTAGGACACCACTGTATGAGTTGCTACAATTAAAAAATCCCTAAGTTTTATGGTACATTTTGGATATAGGATATATTACTACTCGATTGTACTAAAACATTCTTAAAATATAAAATTAACTTCTTGTTCCATTTTGGTAAATTGCTGCTAACACGAGCCAAAGCTGTTTATTGGATAAAAATATAATGAGGGTACAATATAAATTGGTAGGCATATAAATTATATACGTATGAAGCAATCACCATAGAGAGATAAGAAACCACTTATAAAAGTTACTATAAGATTTTTAAGGTCACTAAATCACCTGGATCCAATATCTAATTTTACATTCCATAGTTTTAGGAGATATTAGAATATAACTTTCTAAACACCATACATATCTCCCCTTCAACCACGCCGCGAAATACATAAATGTTGAAATAAAGTGATTACACATCCAACAGTTCATCTAAGGTTAACAGAAATCATGAAATGTTGCAGACAAATCCGATTATCCTCATAAGTGTTACTAGTCTTACTACAATATGCCACTTGTTTTGAGTGTTGAGATTATACAAAATCCACTACACTTTTGCCCAAAATTCACAATAATATTAATTGAAAACAATTAAATAATTAATTCTCATACATAAAAACTGAATAGAGAAATATGATTAGCTAGAAATTTAGAATATATTTCTGCGCTTTTATTTAACATGCTACTATTCATTTTGCATAAAATTGTCATTTTTCTAGAAGAAAAAGATAGAGAAAATGAAAAGAAGACTCATTAAGATTGAGTTTATTACTAAAAAAGAAAGTATGTTAATTAATTATAAATTTTTGCAAATATGGGATTATAGCAACTAGGAAAACAAAACAACAAATCTCTATCTAAATCTATCATCTATAACTTATATGCTAAAACAAAAATCAGAGCGACACGTTTTAATTAAAATTACTTCTTCTGTATTAAATTTTTAAAATATTTTTTAAATCCTACAGAAAAAATCCATTTTAATTTCTACCATAAATCTTTAAACTATTAAGTTAAAATTTGTTAAAATATATAGAATATTCTCAATAAAGAAGACATATCAATAAATATTTTTAACGTTAACGTTTATTTCTTTTGGAAAGATATAAGCCAGCTTACATTAGCTTATTTTCAGTTCAATTCAGCTCCATTCAGTTCAGTTCAGTTCTTAACCCAATTTTCTCTCTCACTAAAATATTCAATTCAGTTCAGTTCAGTTCTCTAGCTCCATTTAATTCAGTTCAGTTTAGTTCAGCTCCATATAATAGTTCAGTTGATATTCAGTTAATGTAAAACAAGCCCTAAGTATCCGACAAAAACAATTCTCACAAACATCATTCTAAGATATCTTTTTATTCTAGAAAATATTAAACGGAGTAAGTAATATTTTTATTCTATGTTTATCTTTATTTACATTTAGATTTTAGTAAGTTGCACGGAAATAAAAAAGTGAGATATAATAACAGTAAACATAAAAAAAATTTCTTTCAATTTTGATAGAAATCTATAAAATAATTAAACGGAGTAGAAGAGTAGTAGATTTCCTTTGGTATAAATAAAAAAACAACAAATTCATCGCTTTATATACATTTTAAGATCATAATTTCGGCTTACATGATAGCTATGTATATAATACATTTTTTCTATACATTTCTATATA